>JASDQU010736277.1:265690-282731 GCA_032191745.1 Picea mariana | reverse complement strand
CAATATACTAATTTACAAATTAGAAAACAATAGCAATATAGGAAAAATTTGAACCTTTTAAGTATTTGTGAACATGCAGGCATAAATAATTAACAAATGAAATACCTTAGTATCTATGTGAGGCATGTGTTTGATAAACCATTCAAAACCTTCAAGTTCACCAACAACAATATAGCAGATAAAATATTTGTTGTTGAACATTCATAAAGAGGTTGATGTGACTTCTCGAGCAGAGGATCAACATCATGACTATCATCCTAGTTGACCTCATCCATTGCAGCAAATGTGTCTTGGATCAATCTATGTATATCATCTTCCTGATTTGAATCACTAACGATATCTCCATCCATATCATCATTAATAACTTGATCAAAAGCTTCAATATTATGATCTCAAAGGTCATCACCCTATAAAGGATTTTTTCTGCTAGTACTTGGCAAATAACTCTCTGGAGATAGACTTTTTGGGGGCATCGTCTATATATTTAAAAACAACGTAGAAAAGTTAGTGTGTATAAAAAATATAAAAATCTTGATAAGAAATATTACTAAAATTCATGACATGGTGATTATTATAGAGAATACATTAAACATTGAATCCTCTTACTAAGGGATGATATTCATAACCCCCTTTGACATTCCCCTTCTCCCTACAATGTCTTTCAGTTGTTGTTATTAAAATTATTTTTCTTTGCAAGCCCCTGCAATCATAGCAAGGGAAATAACATTTTCCATCACCCCTCGACAGTAATGCTACTCTTAACTGAGCAAGCTTCCTGTCATTTTCATTCATAGTGACAAATCATTGTCCTGACAAGCAATTGTCTTACCTACACCATACCAAACAGTAAGTTGTCAAATTTTTATACTTTAGCTACTCCTTTCGATTATGATATGTTTATTTACAATGACCTACAATCCTCACAATTATTTCTTCTAAGACATTTTGACATGATTTTTCTTTTATTATTGATTAACTATTAAGATCGATATGCTTCAATTTGTACTTTAGAGTAGTCTATACTAAATCACCATGGAAAATAATTACACACCATTTAACTAAAGTGGTCAAAATTTCTCAAACGTGAATCACTCGACACCATACACTAGCCTCTAAGTTGTTTTGTAGACAAAATGTAAATATTTGAAATTCAGCACTAAAAAAAGAATGCCAACCACTTTTCATCCACAATTGGGTTGGGTTGGTTTAAATTATGACGTGTTGATTTGCATCTACCTACAATGGTTACAATTTTATGCTACTTACAGTGGTCACGGTTTTATTTTCTAAGACACTTTGGCATGTTCTCATTTTTCATTGTCTGACTAGTAGATTTCATCATGTTATCGTAGATTTCATCATGATTTTTTTATATTTTAGCTACTCCTTAATAATAATGTATAAACAAGTTACATCAACTACAAACTATAGTTAATCAATACATCTATAATTGCGTGTGATTATAAAAAATTGAGAGAAACAACATCACATATAAGAATACAATGTTATATGACTAACCTAACCTAATACTAGACTAACAATATGACATTAGTATATATAGGCACAACATCATAGAAACAAAAAAGTTAGAGAGATAACAAGGTCTCTAAGAGATAGAATTATACTTAAGAGGATTTTTTTTCCATGACTTTCTATTTCAAACATTAGTCCAACCGGCAAAGTTGTTATGAGTTGGTGGTTTTGTAATAAGGATTAAATTTACATAATGAATTGTAGGCTCAAATTAATCTAGATTGATAATGACATTTGTTTTTAATGTTTGAATTGACTTATTGATGGAGTGATTTTTCCTCTTCTTAAAATACTTCTTTGAAAAATATTTTTCTTGACATTTCACATGAATTTCCATAGAATATACTAACTAGATCCAAAAACCAATGACATGAAATATGGTACTACACATATAATATATTATCAAGGTAAACACAAGCTACATGAAATTTCGACATTTGAACAAAAATTTACAAGTTAAATGAGTACATCAATAAAAAAAACATACTAACCTTGCAAGTACAAAATCCAAGCTATGTAGATCGAGAATTGGATTTTTTCAACCGCTGGGTGACGAAAAAAATAAATAGATCAAACAAAAGCCACGAACAGTGTCACAACTATAGCAATTGTGTCGCAAAGTCTCTTAAAGTCAGGTATATATAGATCAACTAGTCAACTAGTCGTTAGCAGATGCTTTTTGAGATAGAAAAAAATTTTGTGGCAATAGCGACGAAAATCCCGCCCAAATTAACAAAACATATTTGTGGCAATATCGACAAATTTTCGTGGCAATATTGACGAAAATCCCGCCCTATTTAAAAAAACATGAAAATAATGGAAACATGGAAAAATTTCATGGAATAATCCACCCATATGTAGTAGTGTGTGATCCTGAAATAACCTTTCTGCATCTCCTTATCCAAAACTCTGTGAAATTGTTTTAACATTTAGCTTCTCTAATTCAAGATCAAGTAACAAAACTAGTTCTAACACAAAATGAATAGAAACAAGCTTAACACGTGGTGATTCGTGAAAATATTTCATGGGAATCAATACCTTCCACGTACCATTCTGCTACGAGTCATGCTTTGTACCTTTCATCTTTTACTATGTCTAATTTTGTGAGAGGATATTCATCGAACACTGCATCTTTGCTATTGATGATTATGTGGGTAGTAGGATCCCACAATATATATCCCTTAACACGATCACCATAACCAAAAAATATCTACCTATTTGATCTGGTTCCTACTTAGAACGTTAATAAGAGCATAAGCATCCTAACCAAAAAAAATTCACATTTGAGTAATCACAAGATGACCTGTTCATACCTCTTCTAGAATCTTTCAGTCTTTTGCAATTGATGGGGACCGATTTACTAGATATTACTGAGCAAGCCCCTTCAATCCCAACTTCCTTGTAATAATTTCCAAATTCCAAGGATGTGAACCCACCTCCATCATTTATTCTCAAACACTTGATGGACTTCCCAATACTCTTTTCAATAAAATATCTAAACACATTAGTCTTTCTATAGAGAAATATAGACCCACCTTTCTAACCTATACATCTTCAGTGCTCCACCTTTTCCTCATCAAGATTCTATTGGCTATCGTAATCACCATAACCACCATAAGCAGATATGTAACCATTTCTTTGTGAGCCCACATAACTAGATTCATAATTGTTGGAGTTATATATATATATATATATATATATATATACATTGCTACCACCATAACACCGATCGCTATATTCATAGCTATTTGGAAAACTAGATTCAAAATCACTATGTGCCCTAGATCTTTCACCAAACTAACATTTCCCCAAAATAAAGCAATCAAGGTGCTCATCGAGATACAGGGCATATGTCCGTACAAATGAAAAATAGTCCCAATCATTTGAGTGTGAATCATTTCTAAAATCAGACAAATTGAGCAAGCGTGCACCATGCCTCATTCCCCAAAGAAATTCCCACTAAAAACTTCGATCATTGTCCTGAAATAAATAAATTGTGCATGAGCATCATTTCGTTCATTGCCACTATCCAATTATGTGTTTTGTTGATCCTCTTGGACAGACTATGGACACAGGCACTAACATAACCTCTAGAATAAAAATCTCATAAATCTCATACACATAAGGTATTTCATCCTGAATGGTTTCCTTTACAATAGCAACATCCAGATCCAATGCATTATTTCATGCAACCTTTCCTATACTAATACTCATCTATTTCTTTATTTGCATGAGTGCTTTCCTCAGCTTACTTGGAGCCATTCACAAATATCCAAAAGCACAATTAACCTTAACAAAGGTTGGATCTCAAAAACAGGTAAAAAAAWWTTTGCCAGCACGACCTAATTTCCTTACTGCGCTTTTCATGGTCTAAGTTCCCCAAATATAAGGACAATATGTTATGGCTAACATCAAACTTGCCGATTTCACCGGCCTGAAACACCATAATCTGAAGGTTTAAATATGAAAAAGGAATGACCTTACTTACAGGCTGCGACCTTGATTTGCATTTTCTTTTGTCTCTTGTCCACAATTTGGTTAGATTTTAAAGAGGAATAATAATCCAAGATGCGAACACAAGAATTTGAGCTCCAACTCGTCTCTGTCCAACTCTGTAGGTTGCGACCTCGAAATGGAAGTATCGATGCGTGCTACAGGCCCCCAACCACGAACTGACAGTAAACAACCATAAGAAGGGAAAATCGATACGCCTCCTCGATTGATATTTACAGGCCTGTGACAACCACAATATATAGATTCAACTTACTAGTCTGAAACGTTGTGTTTTCATCAGCCAGACATATAACAATGAAAGCGATCACCAAAATTAAGCTCAATTCCCTTTGCACAATATCAAGGATACCATTTCTATCTTATTGGGCCCATGAGCATATAGATACCATTTCTATCTTATTGGGCCCATGAGCACATAGAGAACGAATCTACATAAGAGAACAAAACACCAATGGCAAACACACATGACACACTGATTTATGTGGTAAAACTTTTTACAAGGAAACGTCCAGGGAACAATTACAATCGGTTTTCTTATTTTTCAATCAAAAAAATTTACAATACAGCGCAGGAACAGGTTTGATTCAATATCTGCCTCTAAAGGATACAGATTTAAACCATTTCTCTCACAGTTACTTAAATTGCTTGCATTAATAACAAAACTATTTGATGGTATTTTTGTTAAATAGTTTCAACAATATATTGTTGGAGAAACCATCCTAAAGCAACTTGACTAATTTATAGGATTAGTTGTCACATTCCAAACATGTTAATATTAATAATTAAATTAGCATAATATTAATAATTAAATTGGCATTTATCTTTAATTAAAATTATTTAAAAATAAAAATCTGATTAGAACAAACTATTATGTCATTGTACAACGTTACCCTTCTTAAAAAGTAAAATACAAACTTATCTCTTTCTAAAGTATGCTCGACAAAACCTCGCGTGTCTTGTTCAAAGAATCTTATAGTTGCTATAATCATAGATAAAAATTTGGTTTGCTCTGGTGTGAATATTTCAAAATCTATTGTATCAAAAGGAAGTTGTAAGGAAGTTGTGTTGGTACAAGTGTACCATACATCTTATACTTTTCTAACAAAGAAATTATCTCAATGAATGCTCACAAGTATCAAACAATAAATATTGAGTAGTGGCGAGCAATTAATGTTGAGCAATAACAATGTATCAATTAAATTTTAAATTTTAGTGGTTTCTGGAAAACTATAAATGATTTATAGTTTTGTTATGCCTATTTATTAAGTGTTTAAGTTGGTGGTAATTTGAGAGTTTTAACTTATGCTACCCAATTCTTTTGGAACCTTTATGCTATTGAATACTCTTGTTGAGAGCATGGAGATTCTCTAATTGAATAATACATTGAGAATGCTTTAGAGTGTGGGTTTTTTTTCCCAAAAAAGTTTAGCCTAGATCATTAGTGGTTGTATGTTTTTTTGTTGTTTAGTACAACTATGTTTATTTAGTTTTGTGCATATTCTTCTCTCATGAATTGGACGTAATATGAGAATTTTTAACCTGCTATTATGCTACCAAATTTTTGGGGAATATTTATGCTACTGAATACTCCTATTGAGAGAATAGAGACTATGCAATATATTATAACCATTTGTTAATTGTTGAATAATACATTGAGCATGCTTTGGAGTATCAATGGTAGTATATTTTCCCTAGAATTTTTTTGTTTAATGGTAGTATGTTTTTGTGTTGTTTATTATTACAACTATGCTTATTTACTTTTATGCATATTCTTCTCTCATCAAATAGTGTAGGAAGTGTATTATGCACCTTTGCATCATTTTATTTGGTATCAAAGCCTCATTACCTTGGATGCAAAGTGTTAGGGACAAGGTTTTTTTTATCTTATTCTAGTTTGAGTTGAAGCTTGCCCGAAAAAAAATCTTGTTGTAGGGTAATGTTGAGAAAGTCTACATTACAAATGGAGAATTTTAGTGGCACTAACTTTGAGATATGGAATCCCAAGATGGAGGATTTGTTTGTAGATTAAGATCTATGGGTTGCAATATGTGGAACCTAGTATGAAACATGAATAGTGTGTAGTGTTGGAGATAAACAAGAAAAACCTTATCAAGCTCTATTTAGCCGATTTGGCGTTATTGAATGTTTCTAAAGAAAAAACCACAACAAATAATAGGAAGAAGTTGGGGGATTTGCACTATGTTACATCCCTACTTAATAAAAAAATTCTATGGAAAAATTTGTTCACCTTGAGAATGGGTGATGGTGATTTTGTAGCTGAGCATCTAAAAGTATTTTATATTATCATGATCCAATTGATATTACCTGGAGTAAAGATGGATGTATGACCATTTTTTCTTATTTTCCATATTCATGGGACAACCTACTGATGTCAATTGGAAGCATTGTAAAGAACTTGGTGCTTGATGAGGCCATGGTTACTTTACTCTTAGAAGAGATGAGGTAGAAATATTCAAAGCCCACCAATGAGGCCCTGGTTGTTAATGGAATATTGAAGGAGAAAGGAAAGAAGAGGAAAAAGGATAGATCCAAATCTCGTGGCAGATTTAAGTATCCTAGAAATTCCATGGAAAAGTATTGGAACTATGGTAAGGTTGGGAATTTCAAAAGAGACTACAAGGAAAAGAAAAAGAAGAATAAGAAGGAAAATAGCCATTCTAATGATTATTTTGAAAAAAAATCATAGGACGATGGTGGAGATGCCTTAGTTGCATATTTGGTAGCTCATGTAGGCCAGAGTGCATGGTTGATAGAATCTATAGATTCCTTCCATATGACTTATCATATGCGTTGATTTTCAGTGTATGAGAAATATGACAGTAGAATGGTATACCTAGGTGATGATTCTCCTCTCAACATAATTAGCAATTGTAGAGTCATGATCAAATTTTGTTATGGAAGGGTGAAGGGGATTAATGAACTTTTGCACATTCTGGATTTGGCATGGAACCTATTGTCAACAAGAAAACGAAATGATGTGGGTGTGGATGTTTTCTTCTCCGACAAAGGGTGTGAGATGGTCTGAGGATCTATGGTTCTCATTAAGTGTATTTGTGTGGGTACTCTTTTATAGCTTGATATGTGCACCATTCAGTGTAATAGTTCTTCAATTTATGCAGTAAAGAGATATGTAGAATCTACACCTTCATAATTAGAACCTATATCTACTTATGAGGGTCATACTTTATGGGTACCTAAATGAGCTCTTTGTTTAGAAACCAATTTAACTATAGAGAATATGATGCTATGGCACTAGATATTGGGCCATATAGGTCAGAACATATATGTAACTTGAAAAAAAAAATTGTTGATGGATTGAATGATTGTTCTCTTGAATTTTATTTTTGTGAGCATTACATATAATATGAAAAACAAAATCGTGTTCAATTTTATTCTAATTCTCATCAATCTTCTATTTTGTTGGACTTGATTCATTCAAATGAATTTGGTCCTCTTAAAGTTCCCTAAATTTCTAAGTCTTTGTATTATGTGACATTCATTGATGATTATTCTAGAATGTCATGTGTATATTTTCTTGGAACTAATCTAAGTTATTTAGTCTGTTTAAATATTTTAAAGGTCTCTTAGAAAATTAGACTACTGGGAAGATTAAGTTGTTGAGCACTAATAATGGAAGTGAGTTTTTTTCTACATATTTTGATAAGTGTTGTAAAGAGAATGGATTGATGATGAAAATCCATATACCCCTCACCAAAATGGAGTTGGGAAAACAAAGAATAAGACATTGATGGAGAAATCTAGGAGTATGCTTAGCGAAGTTGTCTTGGAGAAAACATTCTAGGATGAAGTGGTTACCATTGCATGTTACCTGATTAATAAGTCTCCCACATCAAATCATGTGGTAAGACCCCTATGGATGTCTAGATGGGAAAGAAGCCCTCACTTCAACATCTTCATGTTTTTGGTTATGAGGCATATGCTCATGTGCCTAAGGAGAAGCAGTCAAAGTTTGATAACAAGGTCATGAAATGTATTTTCATTTTCTACGACACTAGTGTGAAAGTTTACAAGATTTTGGATCTCGTGGCTAGGAAAAAAAATTATAGTAAAAATATTATTTTCAAAGTCAACAAGGATGGGTAAAAGAGAAATTCGAATGGGTATTATGGGCAGTTTTTACATGCAATTTTTATACAACAAGAGTGTGGACACTGTTGGAGTTTGAAGGAATCCATGGTGGCCATGTGTGGTAGCTTGTGGGAGCTGAAAATTCACCAAGAAGTGGGTGGTTAGTCTTGTAGAGAGAGATTCTATGTAAGAGATTACCCGATCAACAAGTGAGATTGCTACTATGAGCTTTTCCTATTGCATCTATAAGTTCCTAGAGTCCCCAAAAAGAGAGATTCCTATCCAACCTCTATTGGATCCATAGAGGGAAGTGGGAAGGCCTGAGGGACTACATGCATAGAAGGGGGGTCTCATTCCTTGGGTTGTGCAGGTTGAGGGGAAGAGAGTTGGTGGATTTGGATAAATGTAGGAAAAATCAGCTTGATGTGGGTTATATTGGGCTGTGAGAGACACCCTTTCTTGTGGATTCCTGGCCCTAGATTGGAGGTGACTTTTTGATGACATTTGGAGAAGGAAGGGTACGGTTGGGTGGAACGTTTTTCCTTTGCATCTGGTTGCACATTGCTTAAAAGGATAAGTGTTTTATTTTTGTTCATTATTTTATTTATGGGTTTAATTTGTTGTGCATAAAATCCACGTTTTAAGTGAATTACTGTTATTGTGTGCATATAAATGTAATTGTATTCATGTTTTTAAATATTTCTGCTAGCTTCATACATTTTTATCTTGTCGTATGCATTTAGATTAAATGGGTATCATAAAAACTTTGTTGGGTTTAGTAGTGGGGGCACTATAGAGTGGTATCAAAAAAATTTGATTCAACATTGGACTTGTATAGGCCAATAACCAAAGTATATTTGAGAAATTAAGTGTTGTGTAATTTTAGTGTATGTCGAATTTGGGGAAAACAGTGAGTTCAGAGTGAAAATTCCCAATTTTTGGGTGAAATATGCATTTAATTTGGCAAAGGGATCATGTCGAATTGATAGTCACAAGGTAAAATTTGGCCATGGGAAGCTAATTCTATAGCTCCCATGCTGGATGAAAAAAAAAAAAAAAATGGACCAAAAAAATTAATTTGGAAATATTACAAAAAATTTCAAAATTATAAATTTTCAATATTTTTGAAAACATCCATACAAATGATGACATGAATAGATAGGGTCCACAGTGGTGGATCCATGGTGGAAGAAGGAAGGGTTCATGAAATATATTTCGGTGATTCAAAGGTTGAGATTGCATTTGATTTTGAGATTGATGGCCCAGATTCATCCCTGATATGCAACTTTTCTTAGTTCGATGAGATTTTACGAAGGACTTTTTCATAATTCGCCAATGAAGAAAATCATCGATCTCTGATGGATTTTTTGGAGTTCAAAAATATTCTTCTATGTAGGTAATTTTTGGAATTTTCTAATAAAAAAAATCATCCATCACCGATGGATCTTTTTAGAGTTCAGTGAAATTCTACGAAGTAGGGACTTTTTCATAATTTGTCGATGAAGAAATTCACCAATCACCGATGTAGCTTTTCAAAGTCACAAAACATTATGTGAAGTAGGGAACCTTTTTTAGTTTTCTGATGAAGAAAAACGTCGATCGTCGATAGATATTTGTAGAGTTCGATGAAATTCTGCGAAGTAAGGACTTTTCAGGAAATCGTCGATTTTCAATACAAATAAAATCATTGATCACCGATATGAATAAAATCACCAATAACTGATGCAAAGGAAATCATCGATATAAATAAATTTTACAGTCATCAATGCATAGGAATTATACAATCACCAATACAAAAATCATCGATCATCAATGCAACGGAGATCATCGATACAAAGAAAATAATTGATCATTAATTGAAAGGAAATCATCAATCGTTGATGCAAAGGAAATGGCCGATCACTGATGCAAATAAAATCATTGATTTTTGATGCAAAGGAAATCATTGATAATTGATGCAAAGTAAGTCATCTTATTAAAATCGTCTTAACCAACAAGCTATAAAAGTTCGAGTGGGACTAGAGCGCATTCATAGCAGGGAGAATCTTGTATTGAAAGCCTAAAGTGAGGGTCTTACCCTTTTTTTATGTGGGATAAACAAAGAAGAAGGAAACCTCATGCTTGACCTCCTCTACCCCTATGACTGTAGCTAGAAGGAAACTTTGATCTCAACAAAGGTAGGTTAAGACCCCTGCCACTATTGAAGCAGAGGAGCCCTGATCTCGAAAATAAAAGGTGCACAAGGAGAGAGGTAAAAAACTAATCCAAGAGGAGAATTATGTTCAATCCAAATGAATTTGCATAGATATAAATGATTCAAAAGATGAGGGAAAGGATCAAATTTCAAACTTTCAACCCTCAAGGAATGAGCCTATCCAACATTTCAAAGGCTCCTCATATTGAAAACAACAAGGTAAGTGTACCTTTATTTCTAAATACAAACTATATAAAAAGCCTTGATATCTTAGATTTCTCATAATCATAGAATGCATCAATATAATGAATCTGAGGCTTAAGAAAAAGCTTGTAGAAACTTGTAAACAAAGTCTTGAGTTAGAAGTTTTGTTGGGGGCTATTATTTTAACAAAGCCACTGCTCCAGTAGAAGAGGCTAGACATGATATTTCAACGAATGATTATCACCTTCATGATTTTGATCCTATTCAAAGCACAAACCAGGGATATGAAAATGATGATGATGACCAAATTTCTCAAGGAGATCCCGAGTAAGCCTTTGTTCAAGAAAACCATGGAGATGAGGTGTGTGAAGAGCATTTTTCTACAGCTAATACTAATAGTATTATCAATTTTTTTGACAAATTTGTTAGTTCCATTTTGGATGATATAATGACTAACACTTTCACCTTTTTCCAACTTAAACCTGATCTCCCCAATTCATGAGATAAAGATGAGATTTTCCATTTTGGCATAATTAATAGGGAAATCTGCCAAAAAGATATTTAAAGGATGAAAGAAAAATCGTTTCAAATGTATATTGCTTAGGAGAATAGGTGGAAAGACAAGATTAAATACTATAATAAAGAATTAGTGGATTCTCAACAGAAATTACAAGTCTATGAGCTTTCTTTACAAGGTATGACTTGCATACTTCCATAAAGGGTATATGCAATGTCATAAAATATGGGTTAGATTTCATATTCAACAAGCTGCAACATTGAATAACATCAAAATCCTTACCATAGATCATTTTCTAGATAAATTTTCCTCTAACTCTTAGCATGATCATGACTTCTTATGTGAGCTTTACTGGTTTGGTTTTATTCTATCGGACAATTCACAATGGAAACAAAATCCATACATGTGGGAGATGTCCAATTGACGACATTCTCTTATTTGTTTTACAACCAGATCCTATGGAAGGAAGCCTCATAGTTTTATGATAATGTCGTATTCAACTCTAGCTTATTTGTTCAAGATGAGTACCCAATGCCTATGAAAATCTAGGAAGACCATTTTAGCTTGATTGAGGATCGCATAAATGCAACCATTATCAAATTGTACCAATAGTTGGCATTGGATTATTATGAAAACACTCTTCATCACTCTTCATCAGTATGCCAGTGAAGCACTCATGGATTCTCATGAGCAATGGACAAAATTTCCTAACTCCTTGAAAGAAAAATACCCCATGACCTATTCTCTATTTAACTTAGCCATGGCAAGAGCTGAGTTCTATGCCAACTCATTGAGGAATATTGGTATTAAATTGACTGGGTTAATATTTCACTACCCACTCATATGGTGTCCAACCAAAGCTTATAGAATTATCAAAGAGTGGAATGAGATTATAGATATGGATCAATGGACTTGGGAAGAGAGGACTTTGGGATTCTATACTTTAGGATAATTTGGTCACCCAAACTTCAACTGGGGTGACATCCACGCAAGTTTTCCAGAGTGGGATTAATGAGTTGCATTGGGGACATGTAACCATTTTCGGAAGGGGGAGATGTCATGCCTCCTTTATGATATTGTTTAAGCTATTCTAACTCTCATTTTTCACTTATGTTTTCCTCATTTGAACACCCACTTATTATTAATTAGCTATCTTGTTAATGAATTGGCTCGTAGGTGTTATAGATTGTGTTTTGGTTACTTTTCTATGATTTTGGTCAAAAGAATGTTTGATTTGTTGTTTTCCATTGTAAGTTGTGTGTTAAAGATATAGTGTGAAGTGTAGGTCATCTTTCATAGACCATTAAATAAGCTCCAAGCACTGATATATGATTGAGAGTAATATTTTGAACAGGCTTTTCGAGCACATGAAAGAAACCATAACCCAAGTGCATCTTCTGGGTGCCATTAGTGTTTTAACTAGTTTATGGAGGATGGTTAGAATTGTTCTAACACCAAAATAATCATTAGTGAGGATCTTGGATGCTGTTTAAAGCACACATGAGAGGAATTTTGATTCCTATTTGTTGATTGAGTATCCTAGCTACATAAGGGGAATACGGATGTATCATTCTTGTTATGTAGAGCCAAAATTCATCCCCATGGGCCATGATAAATAATGAATGGTGGATCGAAGCCTTCCTTCCAACTAATGAAATCTGGTGTAGAGGGGAAAGTTGGATTACTTTTGTTATTAGTTTATATCTATTGTTTGTTTTCTAAAACTAGGATTAACCCATATTTATATATTGTATGAGATTTGGCTCCAAGGGGAGAAATCCAGACATTTTGATGCTGTGACTAAGATAAAACTCTGAAAAAAACAATTTTTCTTTTAATTAGAAGAGTTAGTTCATGTCATAACGTGTTTAAATACTGTAGCATTTTGTTTTAAGAGTTTTTGAGGCAATGTGAACTCAGACCAAGGCCCCACTCCAGAGGTACCATGCTACCTGGTATTTTTAAGTTTATGATTTTTATTTTATCATGTTTATCACTGTGTTATATAAAGAGAATTATTGTTGAGTTTTATTTATATGGTTTCCATTTACAGTTCCCATTGCTTCTCAAATACATGCTTTGTTTTGAGTTAGAAAATCTTCACAAGATATGTTAATTTTGTAATTTAATTGTAGCGCAAGAAGACATTACTTATTGTTGATGTATTTCAAATCCATGTGGTAGCCATATATTGGGCTCAGTATTAGAACCCTTACTTTGATATTTAGGAAACCAATTTGCTTTTAAATTTTCTATGATTGTCATTAACATTACTTTTGATTTCCAAGTTAGGAATTAGTTTTAATATTCTCCTTATCGGTCAATACAAGTACATCTATTTTGCACAAAATATCTGTGTGTCTCACAAGAACAATAAGTAACCTTAGTTGATAAAGTTAAATGACCAAGTTTTCCTATCCTTAAAAAAAATCTATATAGAAATATTGTCACTCATCATGGCTCCATCGAAAGTATGCAAAGTGTAAATGTTGGATGAAGAATTTAATTCCACATTCGTTCCAAAGAAACACATTTTTTTTATATATTTCAAGTTTATCTTACCATGTCTCTTTCAAAAGTATGTAGAGTTGGTACTCCTTGGATGTAAAATTTAATTATTCATCCAACAAGTGTCTGCACTTGAAATTTTAGTAAAACCTACAAGGAGACAATTTAAAATATGATTTAAAAAAAAAATCCATTTGAAAAATCATAACTTTTTTATTATTTAAATATTATTTTATTATTTTCCTTACTAGGATCATTTTAGAATTCAAAATTTCTCTAATTCTTCTCATGGATATGAAATTTTCACTTCTAGTTTTTCCTTCAAGAAAACATCTACTTCTTCTAATAATGAGTGATTTATTGATTCTGGAGCATGTTATTGTATGGCTAAGGATAAAACATTATTTCTACTATTAATGAGTGTAACAATCAACAAATATTTGTTGGTGATTATAGATATATTAGTGTTGTAGGGTTTGGAGTCGTGAAACTAGATTTTGGTCATTTTAATGACATATTATGTGTTCCAAGTCCCTCCTACAATATTTTATCAATATATCAAATCACTCAGTTAGGGTAACGTAAAATGGTAGAGCTTTCACCTCACCAAGTTGTAATCAAATATTTAAAAGATCCTAAGTATGTCATTGCAACTGGAATTGTTGATGATATTATCAAATTTGACAAATGTTGGCCATCATCGTTTTTGCCAATTTTTATTTCTCATAGCGATGAGTTTAACAAACTTTGACATGAGCGATTTGGTATTATATACCATCGTTCATTGCAACAACTATGTAATAACAATACGGTGACTAGTGTTCCTCTCATTTCTTGTAGAGATGGTGTTTGTGCTAGGTATGTTCTTGGAAAACATCATCGAGACAGTGTTGACAAATGTTCCTCTTGGCAAGCCTCTACCCCCTTATAGCTTGTTCATAGTGATTTGTGTGTTTTCCTTCCCTGTTGGCATAGAGGCAGACCCATGGTTCAGCGCCAAGAGCGCACCAACAAGCCCTAACTATTGGCCCTTTCAGAAACACCTACGAGGCAGATGCAGTCTCACCCGAAGTAGCTATGGGGGGTTGCAAGACACATATGTATACAACCGAGGGAATACAAAGTGGATCCAACACAGGAACAACACAACATATAGATATCAATTTCTAGCTTAGATCTACTTCGCACAACTATCTATCATATCTAACACAATAATGCAATAATAGTGTATCCATAAACAAGAGAACACAACATCAATCACACACAACACAAATATGTACATGGTTCACCCTCCCCCTAGGGCTACGTCCACATAACTATGATTTATAATATATTAAGATGGAAGCATACCGTTCTTATCTGCACTCTTAGCCAACAGATCTTCTCTCTTTCTCTCTTTCCCCTCCCTACCCACCCAGCTGCAAGGTTGATCTTCGCACCCAGCTGAGGATATTACAACACAAACTTCCCTCACTGCTCAAAGCTTCTCTCTCTCTCCCAACAATAATCACACATAGCAATGACAATTCAGAACCAACCTTCTTCCCTCATATAGGTTCTTATTTATACATTACAATAGCTCACCAAAAGCCTTAGGCCAAAACCTAGGTGTCAAAACCCTAGATAAAAAAACCCTAGGTGTCTAAAACCCTAGGTCAACCTGACCCACGTTTTCAGGGCTTTGCCAACCTGTCTTTCCTTCCTTCTCACGTGGTGTTCCAAAGCATCCAACGGTGGCTTTTTCTGCTTGCTGAGTTGTCCACGATCCATATTCCTCGTTGATCTATCCATCCTCAATCTCCTCGTCCAATGGCTTGCTTTCTCTTACTTCACACCGTCTTTTCTTCTCTTATGATCACTTCGACCCAGTGTCAGTCATTGTGTCTTCCACGCAGTTCGCATTCCGTCTTTTATTCTTTACTCTTCACTTACTTTCATACCCAAGGGCCAAAAATCACCCAACACTCACCTGTGACTCGTGCCGAGGCACTTCAGATCTGATCCTTCTGATTTTCTTCATCTTCAGGTTGCGCGGAGCAGCCTGTGCTTTCTTCTCTATGCCTCCCTTCCTTGTGCAGACTGTCTTTTATGTGTCTGGTACCTAGTTTCAACTACACCTAGTACCTGGACCCTTTTCCATATGTTGTTAATGAGATTTGCAAGGTAGCGGGTTGTCATAATACAATTTCAACCGTCTCTCGTTCACCAAACCTTCCTTGCATTCTTCATTCAAATTCTTCAACTGCGCAACTCCTCCTTCTATAATATAGGCAACCTCATATGGCCCAAGCCAATGCATTCTGAACTTTCCTAGATGCTTCATGAACTTACTGTCGTATACCAAAACCAAATAGCCTTGCTTAAATGCCTTCTTCTTGATGTGTCTGTCACGGTAGGCCTTTTCTCTTTCCTTCTGTACCTGCTGATGATATTCGACAATAAATCTATCTTCTTCTAGTTCGAACAACTCCGTGAGCCTCTCTTGAATAGCGCTAGTGTCATCCATATCTATAAAGGTTGTGATTCTTAAGCTTGGGACCAAATATTCCATCAGGACAACTACTTCGAGACCATAAACCAACTTAATGGGGGTTTGCATTGTCATCTTCTTGCAAGTGGTTATGTAGGCCCATAATAATGTTGGTACTCTTAAATCCCAGTCATCCTTGTTCACACTGCAAATCTTCGTCAGTGTTGTCTCCAAGATCTTATTGAATGCTTCAATTGTACCATTTGTTTGTGGATGGTAGGGTGTGCTCTTCTAATGATGGACTGCAAATTCTCATTCAAGGCTTCAACGGTCTTATTGATGAAATGTATGCCTTGATCGCTCATAAGGATCTTTGGGAATCCAAACCTGGTTATGATGTCATCAAATATGAAGCGCACAGCTATAGTTGCACTACAGTCCTTAAATTCTCTTTCTTCGGCCCATATGTTCAGGTACTATGTCGCAGTGATTATGTATCTGGATCCTATGCGCTTCCGTGGTGGGTTTATAGGTCCCACGAAATCAATATCCCATTTCTCAAATTCTTGTAGGGTCAGTTGTGGTACTAAAGGAATTTCATCTCTTCTGGATGGTTTTCCAACTCTTTGGCATGCATTAGAGGCTCCGTAATAGTCATTAGCATCTCTGTGTAAGGTAGGCCACCAAAGGCCATCTCTAAGAAGCTTATGCGTTGTTTCTTTCCCTACGCAGTGTCCTCCTGTGATGCCTTCATGAGCTTCTACGAGGATCAACGGTCGCTCTGTCTCCATAACACACCTCCTAAATATCTCATCAAGCCCCATATTGTATAGTTGTCCAGCTATAAGTGAAAAGTCTGCAGTGCGCACTACCAGTTGTTTCTTCTGGGTGATTGTATATTCACTCAGTGCCATTCCTGTTGACAGGAACTGGAGTATCTCCACGAAGTGATCATCAATATTTCTAATGGCTAGCAACTGTGCATCCGACA
>JASDQU010736277.1:233871-265387 GCA_032191745.1 Picea mariana | reverse complement strand
TTATTCCTCATACAAGCATGGGTCCTCCAACCATTCTTCTAGGATAACTCAATCCATAAAGCGTCTTCCCGTGAGGGCTTTCACCATAAGGGGACCACTTTGGAGTTCATCCATTTGTACACCTTATCAATCATGATAAGACAATAATGAGAGCATGGGTCCTCCAACCATTCTTTTAGGATAACTCAATCCGCAAAGCGTCTTCCCGTGAGGGCTTTCACCATAAGGGTACCACTTTGGAGTTCATCCATTTGTTTACCTTTGCATCGATTGGTTTCCACTTGGACATATAAAATTCTCATCAAGGGAATCATATCAATCAATTACTTGACATCAACCAATGACATCAATCAAACCAAACCATTTACATCAATGACATATGATCCAACAATCTCCCAAGTAATCAAACCATTGGCATCAATGACAAACCATTGGCATCAATGACAACATGATCCAACAGTTTTGATGTAGGAGTAGAAGGATCATTTTGTTTGGGATCCTTATCAATGATCTTCTGGGTATTTGATGTTATTTTAGGAGGATCATAAGGAGAAGAGGTATTAGGGGAAGTATTTTTGCTTGAAATTCTAGTGGTTACTACATTTTGGGACATATGTAGCTCCTTGATATCTTCCTCCTCTCACAACCGATAATAAATGTCCCAAAAGGATCTAACTTGTTGTTCATCTGATTCATCAGCCTCTTGGGATTGATCTAGTTGTTTGATTCTCTCTATTTCTTCTTCTTTAGGCTCAACTTTATTTTTGTTTTCCCAAGCTTGGAAGGCTTGGACAATATATTCCATGTTAATACCTTCTAAAGTAGAGGAGTTGGGATTGTTGGAAGGAGGAGTGATCTTATATTTCTTAGGTTGAAAATTAAAAAAGTTATTGGGATTAGAAGAGCCTTCCCCGAGTTTATTTTTAAGGTCAAATATTTTTTTGGATAAATTCTTGAAAATTATTTGGAGGGATTCAATATCCATATGTTGGCACAGGGGCAGACCCAGGGTTCAACTCCAAGAGCACACCAATAATCCCTAACTACTGGCCCTTTCGACAACACCTACGAGGTAGATATAGTCTCACCCAAAGTAGCTATGGGGGGTTTTCGGACACAGATGTCTACAACCAAAGGGAAAACAAAGTGGGTCCAATACAAGAACAACACAACAGCTAGATGTCAATTATCAACTTAGTCCTACCTGCCACATTTATTTGTCAGATATAACACAGTAAGGGAATAACAATATATCAAGAACAAGAGAACACCACATCAATAACACACAACACCAAGATATACGTGGTTCACCCTCTCCCTAGGGATACTTCCACATAACTGTGCTTTATAATATATTAAGATGAAATCATACAGTTCTTATCTGCGCTCTTAGCTAGTATATATTCTCTCTTTCTCTCTTCTCTCTGTCTTCCCTCCCTGTGCACCCAACTACAGGGTTGATCTTCGCACCCAGCTGAAGATCTTACAACACAGACTTCCCTCACTGCTCAATGCTTCTCTCTCTCACTACAATAATCACTCATAACAATAATAGACTTGGGACTCTTCACCAAACCCTCTTCCCTCATCTAGGTTCTTATTTATACATTACAATGACTCACCGAAAACCTTTAGCCGAAACCTAAGTGTGAAAACCCTAGATACCAAAACCCTAGGTGTCTAAAACCCTAGGTCAACTTGACCCATGTTTACAGGGCTTTGCCAGCCTATATTTCCTTCCTTCTCGTGCGATGATCCAAAGCATCCAATGATGGATTTTTCCGCTTGTTGATTTGTCTACGATTCGTCTTCCTTGTTGATCTGTTATCCTTGATTTCCTCGTCCAACGTCTTGATTTCTCTTACTTCACTCCATTTTTTCCGCTCTTCTACTCACTTCGACCCAGTATTAGTCACTGTGTCTTCCGCACATTTCAAATTCCATCTTTTCTGCCTTAATCTTCACTTACTTCCATACCCAAGGGCCAACATGCCCCCAACACTCACCTATGACTCATCCCAAGGCACTTCAGATCTGAACCTTCTGTTTTTCTTCGACTTCAGGCTGCGTAGAGCAACCTATGCTTTCTTCTCTCTCCTCCACCACTGTGTGCAGAATTTATTTTCTGTGTCTAGTACCCAGTTTCAACTGTACCTGGTACCTGGATCCTTCCTCTTTTTCTCTTACTAATGGCTACAAGGCAACTAGTTTTCGTAGTACAGTTTCAACCGGCTCCCGTTCACAAAAATTTCCTTCCATTCTGCATTCAAGGTATTCAACTGTGCAACTCCTCCTTCCATGACATAGACAACCGCATATGGCCCCAACCAATGTGTTCTAAACTTCCCTGGATGCTTCATGAATTTGTTGTCATATACCAATACCAAATCTCCTTGTTTGAAGGATTTCTTCTTAATATGCTTGTCATGGTAGGCCTTTTCTCTTCCCTTCTGTACCTGCTGATGGAATCCTGCAATAAATCTGTCTTCTTCTAGTTCGACCAACTACGCTAGCCTCTCTTGAACAATGCTAGTGTCATCCATATTTGTAAAGGTTGGGATTATTAATCTTGGGACCAAATATTCCATCGGGACAACTGCTTTGAGACCATAAACCAACTTAAAAGGGGTCTATATTGTTAGATTCTTGCAAGTGGTTCTATAGACCCATAGTACTGCTGGTAATCGTAAATCCCAGTCATCCATGTTCACACTGCAGATCTTCATCAGCGCTGTCTCCAAGATCTTATTGAATGCTTCAACTGTCCCATTTGCTTGTGGATGGTAGGGTGTGCTCTTCTAATGATGGACTAAAAATTCTTCAGTCAAGGCTTCAACGATCTTATTGATGAAATGTGTGCCTTGATCATTCATAAGAATCTTTGGGCATCCAAACCTGGTTATGATGTCATCAAATATGAAGCGCGTAGCTGTAGTTTCACTACAGTCCTTAACTACTCTTACTTCGGCCCATCTGGTCAAGTACTCTGTCACAATGATTATGTACCTTGCTCCTGTGTGCTTTCCTGGTCGGTTTGTAGGTCCCACGAAATCAATGGTCCATTTCTCAAATGCTTTTAAGGTCATTTGTGGTGCTAAAGTCATTTCATCTCTTCTGGACGGTTTCCCAACTCTTTGGCATACATCACAAGCTCTGTAGTAGTCCTTAGCATCTATGTGTAAAGTAGGCCACCATAGGCTAGCTCTAAGAACCTTCTGTGCTATTGCTTTTCCTGCGTAGTGTCCTCCTATGATTCCTTCATGAGCTTCTGCTAAAATCAGTGGTTGTTCTGCTTCCATAACACATCTCCTCAAGATCTCATCAGGTCCCATTTTATATAGTTGTCCGACTATAAGTGGAAAGTCTGCAGCGCGCACTACCAATTGTTTCTTCTGGGTGATTGTATATTCACTAGGTGCCATTCCTATTGATAGGAACTAGACTATCTCGATGAAGTGATCATCAATCTTTGCAATGGCCAACAACTGTGCATTCAACAATGTATCCTACAGAATAGTAGGTTCCTCTCCATGTTCCAACCTTGACAAGTGTTAAGGTCCTTTGTTCATTCTCCCTAGCTTAACCACGATCTCAAAATCATATTCCTGAAATAGTAGAAGCCATTTGCATATTCTCCCCCCCAACACTGGCTTGTTGACTAGGTATTTTAGCGTAGAGTGATCAGTAAACATTTTAAAGTGTCCTCCCAACAAGTAGTGGAGAAACTTCTGTAGCGCATACACCATGGCTAACCATTCTCTCTCAGTGGTGGTGTAATTAATCTCAACTGGTGATAGCTTTCTGCTAGCAAATCTAACGAGTGGTCAATTTCTCCAGCTCTCGGTTGTGCTAACATAGCTCCCAATGCAATAGAAGATGCATCAACATGCGCATGAAATTCCTTGCTCCAATGTGGGAAAACCAAGATAGGAGCAGTAACCATTTTATGTTTCAGTGTGTGGAAGCTATGCTGGCATTCTTCTGTCCAATGAAACTGACAGTATTTCTTCAAAATCTTCTCCATGGGTGTTGTGATCTATGCATAGCCTTTAATGAACTTCCTTTAGTATCTAGTATGTCCCAGCATAGTGCACAACTGTTTGACTGAAGTAGGAGGGGGCAGATCAACTATAATGAAAATCTTAGATGGGTCCACCAATAGTCCCTGCTTACACACAATATGACCTAACAACACTCCAATGGGTGAAAAGAAGATGCACTTCTTTAGGTTCAAGGCAATCTGACACTGCCTGCACTTATCCAACATTAGTCTTAAACATTCAATATGATTTTGTAATAAGCTAAAAATAGTCCAATCATCAAAATATGCTTCCAGAAATTTATGTAAAAACTTCTTGAATGCTTCGACCACCACCCTGGAAAAGATGGTTGGTGAATTCTTCAATCCAAACAACATCACTATATATTGGTAGGATCCCCATGCTGTTGAAAATGTGGTCTTATGACGATCTTCCTTGGAAATCCAGATCTGATGGTATCCTGAAAATCCATATGTAAAAGAATATACTTCTTGTCCTCCTACATTATATAACACTTCGTCAGTAAATGGTGTAAGGAATGGGTCATGCAAATAGGCATCATTCAGCTTTCTGAGATCTACATAGATCTTGATCTGTTCAATCTTCTTATCCTACACCACTATAGGGATAATCCATTCAGACTCTTCAACAGGTTCCATGATTCCTGCTTCCAACATTATGTCGAGTTCAATCTTCACTTTCTCCTTATATTTAGGGTCCAATCTATAGGGTCTCTGTTTGACTGGACTTGCATTTGGTTTCAAAGGGATCCTCATCTCTCCCATGGGCCATTTAATGCCCTTCATATCAGTGAACTTGGTTGGAAACAAGTCCTGATATTCATGTAGTAACTTTGTGATCTTGTCAATAGTGGCAACATCCCAATAATCTCCAACATTGCAAGCTTCGGTGCTTTGTCTATTCCAATATTGACTTTTCTGATTTTAATTGGTTGTCCAATGAAATATAGCTCAACTCTCGATCCTTCTATGTTTTTCTGGCCTTTTGTTTCAGCGATGTTAACTTTCCTAGGATCATCGTCTTCATCAACATTGATATTGTAACAACCTTGCAGTTTCTGGAGAGGCACAGTCCATTCGTTCTCTTCTTGTTCCAAAGGGGGCCTAGGTGCCTCCTCAAATACTTTATGTCTTACAATCTGTAACGCTTGATCCACTGTAGGATATTGGATTTCAAACAAAAAGGTAGTTACAAAGTTTTGAGTCATACCTTCCCAATCTGTAGTGATGAGGTGCAGTTCTTCTTGAAGATACCAATTGATAGGGGTTGTGCCCAGTGTGTTGATGAATTTGTGAACCCACTGCTATTGAGGAATGCTGCTCCAGGATTCCTCACAAATTCACACATGGTCCTTCGGACAACTTCGACTTGTGTACATAACTTCACATCCTTCTACTTGACATGAAAACCGAGCTGTCATCGAAGTGTGACATTGTACCCAGTGTGTAATGTTGTTTTTGTGTGTCCCACACCATCTTGCTGGAGTTGCTTTGAAGGCCTCATCCATTGCCAACAATCTTTTTTGTGTTGGTACAATTTATTCAAAGTCCAACAAGAATGTTTCTAAATGATTTAGACCATCAAAGGTTGGCAAGTTACTTATTGTTGTGCCGATCCAGTGAACTTCTCTGGTTAATCTAGCACATCTCCTTGTATATACTTCATACATTTTGTTCTGTCAGTTCTCCAGTGCTTCTTCTAAATATGATGAACATGCGCTGTCACTTCGCCAGCTTAGGTTCCCATTTGCTGTAGGATTAATGTAATCCTATTGTTTTGTTGTTAATTTGTATATGTTTTCTAGTTCATATGCACGTTCTTCTTCTCTGATGGGTTCTATGTATCTTTGACCTTCATCAGGATCCAAAGGCGCAATGACCCTAAGGACATCTCCTTCAAACATCATTCTTCTTTTCTTTAAATCAACCATGGTGGAATTATTGAAATCCCAATCAATTCCTAACAACGCAGGGTAAGGACAACTATCATCAACTATCTCAATCACCTCGAAGTCTGCAAACGTCCTTACTCTGTCGATGTCCACAGGGACATATTCCAATCTTCCAAAGGGGCTTACAACTTGCTGATTAGCCATCCTAAGCCTTATAGGGGAATAGATCAACTTAGGTTTCCCCATCAGTGTCCAAATCTGCTTTGTGATGACATTGACCTCCGAGCCTAAGTCGAGGACCACATAGTCTATATCATACTCTCCAATTTGAGCATTCAGGTGCAGTTCCTTATTTGTCCTTCTCTTTTTAGAGACTTGGTGTACTGCTCTATTCAAGAAGGGATCTATCTTTCCTAGCTCATACTATTTGAATTCTTGAACATTAGCTTTTCGATTAGACTGATGCAGGAGCATCGCTCACTCATCAACCGAGCCAGCGCGTGGAGCAGAAAGAATAGTTGGACAGCGCCAGCACCAAATTTTGAAACACGTTGATATTTGTTGTGCCAAGCATTAATGAGTTGATGTAATGAAGAGCACTTGTATTGTATTGTATTTAGGGAGGCATTTAATAGTTTTAATGTTGTTTGATAGGAATTAATTGTAGATTTGATAGTTGTAGAATTCGAGAGGGAAAATGGAATATAGGCACCCTCCTTTGTATTATTGTATTCATTCAGAACAATTGAGAATTATTGAGAAGAGGAGCAAGAGAAGAGTAGAACAGAGAACTTGTGAAGAACACCCATGTACAAATTGAATTAATAGAAGAGAGTCTTTGATTCAATTTCATGACTGGTGTTGTATCTTTGTTTATGTTGCTTATGTGTTCCTGAATGTTCTGTTTCCTTTGTATGCATTTGCTTGAATATGTTGTGCATGTGTTTTCAGTGATTTATTGAAGTCTGAAAGAGAGGAGAATTAGTTTCAATTATTTCTCTGTCTGAGCCAGGAGATTCCTGCATAGAGTGCAGTCGAATACATCCGCATAGAGTGCGTTGATGAGGTCAGACAGTTAAACGATTATTCTCATCTGCCCATAAATTGATTTGGTTTGAGGAAGACGTGAAGGAGAAGTGCAGGCTGAAATAGGGGTCTCAGCAGTTTTTCTGAGCAAAGGCAGGTAGGAATTACTGTGGCTGCGAGCGCACAGAATCCGGGTGACTTCAACGCTTCGAGAGTTGTTGGGGCCGAGCACAGGAAGTGTGCGAAAAAGTCTCTGAAGGAGTCGAGATAGACAAGCTCAGGAAGAATAGTTCCTTCTTGCTACTGCAGGAAAAAGGACCCAGGAGGGGTTCGAACAGAAATGGAGCTTTAGAGCAGGAGAATTCTCGAGGAGGAGAATTGACGACCAGGATTCGCCGAACAGATTTGCGAAGTCCCGCCGATCGTCCGATCCAAGAAAATTTGCGCGGAAGTTAACCATTAAGCGCATGGAGGGAATGGGCCATCGCATATCGAGATTCGACGTTTGACGGGATAAGAGTTTCGAACTCGTTGAAATCGCGAGTAGCGATTTCCCAATTTTACGGGAGCCGTCGATCATCATTGAGACACGTGGCATTAGATCCCGGGAGGTCGGGATTCGACGTTTGGGGTTTTCGACATCAGGGAAAACTTGCATCGTGGATCCATGATCCGCGAAATCCCAAAGGTGACGTGGCAGCGTGGGGGGCCCGAAGGCTAGTGGAATACAGATGGCGCTGTATCGGGGAATCGGTACCTCGGTACTTGGGGTTTGAAAATACAGGGCGTTGATATCACGAGTAGCGATATGCAGATAGGAAAATCCCCGACGACGGTAAAAGCGTTGACCCTTTGACCATCGGGGTTTGGGGTTTTGAATTGCACGATAACGTGCACACAGGGTTCGCGATATCGTGAAGCCCGATTTCCCGAAGTCTTTGTCGGGAGATCAAAAGAGTGTCCTGTGGGTGACAAGAAGTCTCGATACGGGATTTGAAGGGTATTAGAACTCTTCAGGGCAGGAAGAAGAAGGTCCTGGTGAGAGCGGGTTGGACCGTGAGGGTCGCGATCCACACCATGGACCAACTATTGTACCTTCAAGATGTTCTACTCATGCAATAACATCTTGATCCTCAACTTCAGAAATTGTAAAATTTTTCCTCTAGGTCCCTTGAAGAAGTATCTCTCTGCTTGAATATACGATTCTACTCTGTCAACAACAAACTCAGTGATATATCCTCCAATTGTGCTATCGAGCCAGTGATCTACTGCTCTCGACACAATGTTATCAACTCTCTTGACCTTCTTGATCAACGCCGACATCTAAACCATAGGTGGTCTAGATCTGATCTCAAACTGGGTGTCTGCTAACCTAGCTAGCCACTCGTATAACTCCTGATGAATTCCTCCAAAGAAAATCTTGTATATATCGGTAAAGATATACCTTCCCAACTAGTCCTTGGTGCTAATCTTAGTGTTCATGTTCTGGGATTCTGTGAAGTCCTTTTCTTGGTATTCTATCAACTTCTGAATCTATTTCTTCGATGGAAACCACCTTGACATTCCCTTAAGAAGATCCCTGTCCCTACAATGGAACCATTTGTTGGCACAGGGGTAGACCCATGGTTCATCTCTAAGAGCGCACCAACAAGCCCTAACTACTGGCCCTTTCAACAACACTTGTGAGGAAAATTCAGTCTCACGCGAAGTAGCTATGGGGGGTTGTCAGACACAAATGTCTACAACCAAAGGGAATACAAAGTGGGTCCAATACAAAAAAAACACAACATCTAGATGTCAGTTATCAACTTAGTCCTACCTCGCACATTTATTTGTCAGATCTAACACAGTAAGGGAATAACAATATATCAAGAACAAGAGAACACCACATCAATCACACACAACACCAAGATATACGTGGTTCACCCTCTCCCTAGGGTTACGTCCAAAAAACTATGCTTTATAATATATTAATATGAAAGCATACACTTCCTATCTGTGCTCTTAGCTAGCATATCTTCTCTCTTTCTCTCTTCTCTCTGTCTTCCCTCCCTGCACACCCAGCTACAGGGTTGATCTTCACACCCGGATGAAGATCTTACAACACAAATTTCCCTCACTACTCATTGCTTCTCTCTCTCACTACAATAATCACTCATAACAATAATAGACTTGGGACTCTTCACCGAACCCTCTTCCTTCATCTAGGTTCTTATTTATACATTACAATGACTCAATGACAAACTTAGGCCAAAACCTAAGTGTCAAAACCCTAGATACCAAAACCCTAGATGTTTAAAGCCCTAGTTCAAATTGACCCATGTTTACAGGGCTTCGCCAGCCTATCTTTCCTTCCTTCTCACGTTGTGCTCTAAAGCGTCCAATTGTGGTTTTTTTCGCTTACTGAGTTGTCCACAATCCATCTTCCTTGCTGATTTTTTATCCTTGATCTGCTCGTCCAACGAATTTCTTTCTCTTACTTTGCTCCGTCTTTTCTTCTCTTCTGCTCACTTCGACCCAGTATCAGTCACTGTGTCTTCTACGCAGTTCACATTTTGTCTTTTTTTGCATTAATCTCCGCTTACTTCCATACCTAAGGGCCAACACCATATAATCAATATCCTTCTTATCTTATGAGGTTTTAGTTGCAATTGATTTGGTTTCATGATTAGTTTTGTCTTTAGAATATTCATCTCCAAGGTTACATTTCAAACTCAACATGTTCTTTTTAATTTTAAGGGTTTTCTTAAAGGTTTCTTCCAGGTTAGTTTTCTCAAAATTCTTGACAAACATCACCATAAACATGGGGAGGGATAAAGTATAGAATTTGACGGTGACATATTTAGCAGCTTTAGATTGAGAAATTCACTTCATTAGAGTGAGGAAGTGTTGATTAAATTCTTTAATTTTTTCTTTAGGATTCATTTTAATCCTTGAGAGGTCTAGAACTAATGTTGTTGGGGATTTGTGTTCCTCAATTTTTTTTTAAGAAAAATGGTCTAAAAAATCCTCCAACTAGTGATGGAATCTTCTTCCAGAGAAAATAACCACATTGACGCATTGTTATCAAAGTATAAGGGAACAACCTACATACAACATCTTTGTGTCGAAAATTCTGGAGTCACACCGCCAATATTAACTTCTTAATGTGTCGAAAATTCATGGGATTCTCTAATTATAATATCAAGTTTTGGGATGGCATATCCATGGGGATTGGAGAAGAAAATATAGGTTATGAATGGATAAGAGCACGTTGGGTGGTAACTTGAGTGGGTGTATTCAAAGAGTATGGTGGAGGATGCAAAGAATGTTCGAGACAAAGTTGATGAAAATCAATAAAGCGAGTTGTATTAATGAGAAGAATAGAATGGGTAGGGGTTTGGATTTTCTTTGCAATCATTCAGTTCAATGACCCTCCTTCTAGATCCATTTCCATTGACGGGTCCAAATGGCCTATCAAGCAGGTAAGGGAGAACGCCCGATGGCAAGTCCCAAGTATACTCACTCTCATTTGGGATGGAATTTCCGATCAGTATGTGGGCCTGGTTTCCTCTATAAATTATATCTAAATATGAATCTGAGAACGATTCTCTGATGAATTAAAATATGGAACTAAACTAACTAATATCACTACTTCTAAGACTAAATTCGAAACTATTCTAATCCTATGCTGATTAGGAGTGATCTAGCTAAGATTTTGAATACAAGAAAAGATTAAATAATCTGAAATAGAAAGAGTTCATATATTCAAAATATAAATGAGATAACAACAACATTACATTCACATGTACAATTAGTTGCAATATGTTTCTATAAAATTGTAGTTGTATTCAAGAAGGAAACATGTGACCATATGAACATACATAAAAGTTTGTAAGTAATGCATACAAAAGAAATGTGATACTCAAATATGAGATAAATGTATTAAGAAAAGTCTCAAACACATTCACCAAGATCCATATCTCCAAAATTCCTCTTGCTCTTCATTAATTTCAAATTAATAGTACTATATGTCATATACAAAGTGCAAAAGACCCTACTTTGTTAAATCCATCCCTTTTATAAAACATAAGAAGAGGCTTCTCATATCCAGTAACTGTCATACTGTTAGATGATAGTTACAATGCTTCATTTCACATTCCCAATAAGGAATTCACCATAATTACAAAATAATAGAAAATGCATAAAATTTGTTACAAAAAATCAAGTGGTATTTAGTTGTTGCATTTTATCCTTGAAGTCTTTCCACAATTTGAAGTCTTATAGTATAGTGTCTATTCTACTTAGTTGCATCTTCTTGAGATCTATTTCACCATCATAGATATGGTTTACAACTTATATCTTTATAGCTTCTTATGTTTTATATATCAAGTGTTTGGTTAACAATATCAATCTATTTGACTTTATTATGTTGGTTTCCAACACTTCTTTATCAACCTTCTCTATTACTTCGATCGCCTTCATGCTGAAATTCCTTCTGGCCTCCACATCCTCTATTATCATTTGAGCTGGTTTGGATTTTTCTAAATCTTCTAGGGTCTCCATCCCAAATTGTCCTAGCAAGTTATATGATATCCTCCACAATCTTTTGCAAGACTTTTCAAATTTTCCTGAGTGGTTTTGATATTATTGAGGATAGATTTACCAATGTTAAGAAGTACCTGATATTTTATTCTTTTCTTGACTATGTAGACTAGTAGTATGTTAGGAGGTTTATCATAAACATCTTTCCAATCTACAACCTTGTCATAGACACTCTAGATCTTATAGTACTTTTCCTTCACATTGTTCATCTACAAACCTAGTTTAAGGTGATCCGACTCATTCTTTTTAATTATGTTTAAAATACATAATAATTTCTTCTGCACATCCCTGGGTTCCTCATTGTATCTGGTGGCTTCCTCTTTAAATATATCCAAGACAATAGTTTCTTTTTTATTTTCTTCTAAAGTCTTCTCCAAGAGGTTATTTTCTTGTCGCAGTTGCCAAATCCGGTCTTCTATATTCTCATTATATGCACTTATCTCCAATCATTCCAACTGAAACCTTGCCATTTCTTGAGTATGTGTGGATTTAAGTTGTTCTATTTCGTCTTGATGTAACTTATGGTTCAAGCTAGACTTTTGTTCAAATTCTACACTCATTATGTTAACTTGAAGTTGCAATTCCCTCTGCAATCCTTCTTTGTGCAAACATTTTGTTGTTACAGACTCTTTCCTTAATTCATTGGAAATATTATCTCTGATGGTATCCATGGAAGCCTTTATCTCAACTACCCTTTTTTTTGATATGTCAAGGGATTCTCCGATTGCATAGACTAACATCACATTTTCACCAACGAAGGCATTAAGGGCATATGCAACCTGTATTTAATTCTCTTTAGGATCTAGGCCTGCTTTCCACTTAATGATTCTTTCAGATGTTTCTTGTCTTGTGCCCATATCTTTTATTTTTCTCTTTTTTTTTCTTCTCTCAATAGCCTTGGTCTTGTGGCTGTAATAGTATTCAGCCACAACTACAACAACACATTCTATTCCAAGTCCTGAAGATGTAAATGAAAGATTACCTGGAATTTCAGCCAAAGGAGCATATTATTCTAATGTAATAGATAACATACATTCATCAAGGTTTGTTACTGAAAATGTGTTCAATTGTATTGGTTCATTTTCCCGGGATTTGGTTTCATTCCTTTTTTCTTCTTCTTCTTTATTCTTTCTTTCCTCATTTTGAGTGGCCAATGAGGCTAATTCTTCATCTGTCTTTCTCTTTCTATCAATCTCTGTGTTTTCATGAGCCCTGATCTCCTTCTTTGTGTTATTTGTCTTCTCTCCATTGTTCTTCTTTCAAAACTTGTCTTTCATATTTTCTTTTTCCCAACCCTTTTTTTTTCTTCTCCATTTGTGCTATTTTCCTCTGATGACATTTCTCCTCAACTTCATCAACCTTTGTTAATATCTTTGCCTCTTTCTGCCTCTGGTCCCTTTCTCTGGATTTCTGCTTCTCCTTATCCTACAAGAGTAGTGTTTTAAATTTTTCTTTTACCAGAACCTTGTCTTCATCTTCCTCTTTTTGAATTTTCTCTCTGGCTTGTTCACTAGGCAACATGTCTAGTACTTCCTCAAAGTAAAGAGCTCTCCTAAAGAGATCCTCTACAAAATTATCCTCGTGAACAATTTGTTGTGATAACTTGATAGCCTTTATATGATCATATATTACATTCTTGGGATCATGCCCTTTCTTTCTCCCAGTACACAAACATATCTCTCTTAGAGCTTTAGCTTCCTTTTCAACGTGCAATTTATTTGATAGAGAATACTTGCCTATGTGTAGTGGAAATATTGGCCAATACTTTTTTTTTTTCTCCGAAAAGTAGGAATTGACACCTTTATCAACCATTTGATAATTTATTTCTTTAGATAATATTTTATCAAGCACATATTTTGGCAACAGATGTGGTGGCCTGGTGCCTCCATATATCCTAAGGTAGGTATAGTACTTCGTTATATACCAATCTCCTATTTCTTTTATGGCTTTGATAGCTCCTGGAGATATTCTATGTGGGTAAAACCCAAAAATAGATTTGTATAAAGGAGTCAGGAATTAATCAAAAATATCATATAAGTGTTTTTTACACTTCACCTCCCACAATTGTGAACAATATACATGAATTAGGGGTTGGTTTGGGGTCCAAGCCCAATTAAAAGAAGGAAATTTATGAGCAACACAAATTGCATCAATAAGGTACGTTGTCATTTACAAACCATGGTTTTTCATACGTTGGGCCTCCTGAAATCGATTTATGATGCTAAAGGATAAAATTTGGCCCAGTTAAAATATCATCTAGTATTGACCAATGTTTAAGACATCAAAAACCACTCCATCTTTAAATGAGTGTTGGTTTCCTCACCATAGAGCCTACATATCATCGTATTCATGATTCTATATGGATCCATCAAGTAGTTCATGATATTATATATTTCCCTTTCCTTTACCACCCATTCCTCATTGACGAACCAATCCTCCATCAATGTTTCAAAGTCCTTATGCTCGACTTTGAATTTATCCAGAAATTATTCATCTAGTGATAACTTGGGATCCATGGTTTTGTACCTAGATCTGATGTCTTCTGCCTTTAGAGATGTGATAAAAACCCTATATGTGTTGACTATCATGGCCATCTCCTTTTGTAGGTGAGTGAAACACCACCATGTGGCATCATTATATGGAAAAAGCACGGGGATAGCGACCACTGTGTGAATACCACTTTTCCTGATATTCCTATATTTGTCAATATATTCATCACTAGAAGGGTATTATTCATCCTAAAACATGTTATATATATATATTATAATACCTTTTATAGCTCCCCCTTCTGTCACAACTACTCATGTCTGTAATAGTGAGAAAGTTTGGACCTAAAATGAAGATAGGTCCAATAGCTGCCTGGTTCTTTGCTTTTCTGGTCAGAACTCTGGACATCTTGTCGCCTACATACATTGCCACACAAAACACATAATTCCTTTACCTTCAATTTTCTGCAGATAGCGATAACTTCAAAACACACAAAATTCATACCTATTGGCTCGAGATCTTCATCACATAGTCTAATTTACCCGACTTGTTTTTACAATAGTAGCGCTTACACTTTCATAGATTGTACACATAAAGAAATATATCGATTAGGAATTAACAAGGTTGTTATATTTTGTTGATTTCCCCAAACCCTGTGTAATTAATGTTAAGTGCATTACAACTCTGGCTTGGTGAGAGTCATACTATCCACCATTAATTTTCTCAAAGATAGTTCTATGTTTGTTATTGTTTGTGTATCATTAGAGGAACATAGTAAATAGGGGAGAAAATATTTCTGATCGTGTCATAGTCGGAAATGATAAATATGAGCGTTTCAAAACTCTTAAACTTAAGTACATCTTACGACAATGATCACCTATTATAATAATCATTTACCCTCAGAAAGTGTACCAAAAAGTATCGAGGTCTTATAAGTTACTTTCCTTGTTATGTGTTAACTTCATTAAATTAAATGGGTCATTATATGATGTTTAAGTGGAGGGCTAACTTTATGAGGTGTCGTCGTTGAAAGATGTTCGATATGGGTCACAGTTCATGAGTTTGGTTCTCAAAGAAAACGTCTTGGGAAGTGTCATCGTCGAAATATTTTGCAGATATCACAAAGGTTAGTCTCATGACTTCTTCCGATGACAAAAATATTTTATTGAAAAATGTGAACCAATGAAGTAATTCCACATCGTGTCAATCATGTACAACTGAAAAAGGTTTCATTGCATTATAGTGTATGGTTGTAGTGGGATTTATTTTATACATGGTGCAATAGTTAACTTTGGAAATGGGTTAAGGGTCTATCTATTCTTGACAAGTATGCATCGGAAGATGACTTGTCAGAGTTAGGATGTTTTCGTCAGAAGATTGTTCAAGGAGGAGCCTCTGTGGATGTTATTCTTACTATTTTTCTCGACGACGAAATGGGATTTGACTTACAAAGGAAGGTTGGTTAAAGATATTCATATGTGTATGTTATGGGATGTGGTGTCCACCTATTATGACCAGGTCATGAGAACTACCAGAACCAATATCTTCTTGACATGTCATTATGAGAGAGAATAATCACAGGGAACGACATATAGCTTTTCATGGTACAAACTTTGTCATTAGTATGAGAATAAAATTATCTACAGGTACATCTTCGTTGCACTCTCCTGATGACGAAGTTGAAGAAGCGTCATCGTCAAAAGGAGTGGATGGAGGGGTAATATTGTAATACTTCAAAGACGGAGGGTCGATGATGTTTTGAGCAGGGTCATATGGGTAGAGGCTTTGGGCTCATTATTATAGAAGGGTTTCCAATAAAAGAGCTTAAGATCCTTATAGTGAGGGAGACAAAAGGGCCATCAATCAATGTATCATAGATGCTAGATGGATTTTTCCTCAGACCAACTTTGGAAATTATGCATAGAGATTAATCTTATGAATAAATAGCTAGTTGGGTAGTAGTGATTAGTTCCTTGCAAAAAAATTTAGTTGGTGGGTACCCACTAAATTCATGAGTTTTAGTGGGTTGTTGTGGATGTCAGAGCAATCCATTAATAGAAAAACAAAATGCATTTGGATTATCGTGGACCCATAATGAATCATCCTAAGCGTTTATAGACCCAATGACATTTTGCAGATAAACTTGTAATATCCTAGTTTTGACCCCTTATAATATAATATGTTAACTCATGTATTATACAAAGAATGTGGTTTGTGTAATGGAATTTTATCCATATGGGATAAGTTAAATGACCCATGTGTAAATGAATTGTAAATATTGTTGGGTGGTGAAAACACATTCGTTGGCAGTTACAACTGATTTCTTCTTCCTCAAATGTGGCTGTGATTTCCCAAGCAATTGGCATTTCATATCCTTGTAAATTCTTGCAAAATATATTGTTTAAATATGGAAGCATGTGAGGTGATCCATGAGACATGTGTATTAATTTATCTACTGGTTTGGTTGAGCAATATATATTATCATTTCCCCCTCTATCCATGTGTTTGTTGTGTGTGATGCGTTATCCTCTTATTCTCTCTATTCATTAGTATTCATTTGCAGGCTTAGATCCATAGGGAGTGAGAGGAAGAAAGATGAGAGTCTATCTACCATAACGAGGTTGAAACTCTGTAATTTTCCGGAGGCCATGATGATGAAATAGTCTCTTATGCAACAATGTCGATGATGAGGATTTAGGGTTTTTAGCCATGGGGAGGCTTAGATGTGAGACACAATGACTAGTATTACCTTCAGGTGCACTCTCAAGTTTCTAAGAGGAGTTACAAAATATGCCACATATATATTGTAGAAGTTGCGTGGGAGGTCCAACATCAAGTGGATGGGCTGGAAAAGAATGTGGACAAGCCCACATTTTTTGAAGCCCTCATTTTTTTGACAATTGGCTCGATCGAGTGATGGATGGGTCAGATGCGATAGTGGCATAAGAGGCCACCAAATGCATGGAAAATGTTGTTTGCAGATGTATGGCTCAAATAGAGAGAATATGGGGTAAGGTATATCATGAGTTCAAGCCGAAGCGATGGATTGATCATAAAAAATTGCGAGTCAAAAGTATTTCGCTTATGCACATAAACAATGAGGGAAGATTACAATTGTTGCATTGATAAAAATACAAAGAGAGATGCATTTGGGTAGAAAGTGGAGTGAGTTGGACAAAGTACATGTTTGTCAGTAAGAATTTGGAAGCTATAGAGGGCCATTCTAGGCATGGTGATATCTCAGGCGATACTGGATGCAATGACATTAGAAATGTAAATGGTGATAATCTCAAGTTCAAGCTCGCTGAGTGTGAGGAGGAATTCTTGCATTGCTGGGAGATATGGTGTGAAGTAGAGGACTTGGTTTCCCAGTGAGATGGAAAGGCAGAGGTATTTGAATGCATATTTCAAGGTGGAATTAACACTCTTTATATGTAAATGGGCATATGAATGTAATACCAAGTTAGGCATGCGTTAATTGGGTTTAAAATGTCATTGGTAAAGTATATATGACCTAGGTGATAGGTGGGAAGAATGTAGTATTCCCGTATACCCTTTCTTTGAGAGAAGTATGGTCGGTTTTGGTCACAAGGGGGGGGGGATGTTAGGTCAAGAGTTGTGGTTTTTTCTTTGGGCAACTATGTTTTGTAGCTCATGTTTTTTAGAGGCCATGTATTGCATGTAATAAAACATTGAAATTATGCTAGAGGTGAGGGGTGAAGGCTCACTTGGATGGCTTGGCCGAATGTGGTCAAGGAAGTGTATATTTTTTGGTTATGGCGATGGAGTTAAGGGATGGAGATTGTGGGATTCTACTACCCACAAATCATCATTAGTAGAAATGCGTACATGGAATAATCATGGGTTTTTAAAGATAGAAAAGGGATATTTGTTTGAAAACTCATGAATTCATTATATGGCCCAAAGCTCGAGCAGGAAATATTACAATATGTTTGATTCCCTCGCGGTGAGCCAAATTTACAAGAAGTTATTATAACCATTGTGTTTATGGTATATTCATTATCTTGGTGATATATGTTATTATTGTAGCAAGAACAAGTAAGGTTGAAATCAACAGGTTGGCTTAGTTGGCGAGGATGTTTGATATGAAGGATCTAGGAGAAAATAAAACAAATCTTGGGCATGGAAATACATGGAGACATAAAATATGGTAAGATTTGGTTATCACAACAAAATTATGTGGAGAATATACTCATGAAATTCAATATGAATAATGTGAAACCAGTAAATATCCCTTTGGCTTTCCATTGTAAACTTTATTTAGGTTTATGTCCTATGTAATGAAGAAGAAAATGGTTATATGTCTTGTGTATCTATGCTAGTAGGAAGGTTGATGTTTGTGATGGGAATGTTCAGATATTTCACATGCAGTTAGTGTTGTCAGTAGACACATGACAAAACCAAGTAAAGAGCATGAAAATGGGTGCCTCGATATCTAAGAAGCATGGGTATCACCTAGAGTAGTGTAGTGATTTAGCCTATGGTTATGTTGTTTCGGTGAAGGTGGAGTCATCCATACTGAAGAAAATTGTGCATACATGTTCATGTAACCAATGTTGTTATAGAAGCTAAGGTGTTGTTTGGATTCTCTTAGTTTACAGGAAAGGTGATGCTTGATTCATTGGGAAAGGTATATGGAAAATTGTTGTCAAGGTGGAGATTGTTGGATGGTGACAACACGTCTGTTGGAGGTTAAAACTCATTTCCTCTTCCTCAAACATGGATATCATTTCCCAAGCGATTGGCATTTCATATCCATGTAAATTCTTGCAAAATATCTTGTTTAAATATGGAATCCGGTGAGGTGCTCCATGAGATGTGTGTATACAGTTCTCCACTGGTTTGGTTGAGAAATACAGATTATCATTTTCCCCTCTATATATGTGTTTTCTATGTGTGATGTGTTATCCTTTTATTCTCTCTATTCATTAATATCTATTTGGAGGCTCAGATCCCAATAAATATTCCCGGTGAGGAGCTAAAGGCCAAGTCCTGATTAAAAAATTGATAGGTTGGGGATTGAATAACTCCACATATTGATTTTTTAATTAAAATTTGCCAAATATACATACAAAGAGATGACATTTGATTTCATATTATAAAACATCGGATGGTTATTCCTATTCACCTATGACTATTCATGTTTTCTGAGATTAAATATTTATAATACCACAATCCAAAAGATTAGGTATATGATGCTTCCTCCCTGAATCTGAAGCGATGTTCTTAAGTCCAAGCATCTTTATGATTTTTTCAAACATTTTTCTTCCATATGCTTTGGTGAAGATGTTTTCAATTTGATGACTTTTGGAATAATTAATCATCTGAATGGTCTTGGATTTTTACATGATGGAAAATCAAATGGTAATTTATGTTGATGTGCTTGGTTTGATCATGGAATCTAGGATTCTTGGCCAATTTGATTGTAGAAGTGTTGTCCATCAAAAGTGGAGTAGAATTTACTGGTTTATCCTACAAATCATATAGTATCTTCCCGATCCACACAATCACCTTTGTTTCATTTTCAACAACCACATATTTTTCCTCTATAGTAGAATCTTCTAGAATAGGTTGTTTTTGTGATCTCTAAGAGATAGCTACTAAGCCAAGACTCATGAGGTATCTTGATGTAGACACTCCATTCTCCTTATCCTCATCAAAGTTTGAATATGTATGTCCAACTAGTCCAAAGTCCTCCACCTTAGAGTATTTGAACCCAAAGTCTCAAGTTCCCTTCAAGTATCTTTTAACTCTTTTGTAGCACACCAATGTCGTTCATAAGGTTTTTGCATGAAACTAGAAAGGATGCCAACTACAAATCAAATATATGGTCTAGTAGTAGTAAGGTAGATACGGATCCCCACGAGTTGTCTATATATAGTTGCATCCTCAAATTCATCCCCTTATTTTGATGTTAGCTTCAAATTTTATTTCATTGGAGTAGTGAGAGGATTTCTATAAGCCATGCCAAATTTATTCAATAGCTCTCGATTGTACTTCTTTTGGGAGATGAATATATAGCTTGGACTTTGCGTAACTTCAATACCTAGGTAGTAGTGAAGATGTGCCATGTATATCATCTCAAACCCCTTCTTCAATTCTTTCTTTATGGATGCAATATATGCTTCATTGTTCCATGTTATCAAAAGCTCATCTACATACACCACAAGATATACACTAGTTTTACCAAATTTCTTGACAAAAAAAGTTTCATCATCAAGATTAAAATTCTTGAAATTGATATTCAAAAGATGCTCAATTATATTTTCATACCAGGCACGAGCTTTTTGCTTCAAGCCATACAAATACTTGATGATCTTGCATACCTTATTGTTTTTACCCTTCACAACAAATCCTTCTGGTTGAGACACGTAGACATTTTTTTCAAGTCTCCATTCAAGAAGGCTATATTCACATCCATGTGATGAGTTGTCCACCTATTAGGTTCTTCCAAATCCAACAATGCACGAAAGATAGCCCATTTTGTTGTGGGGGAAAAGGTCTCCTCAAAGTATTTGCCTTCTTTTTGTGCATATCCTTTTTCCAAAAGCCTCACCTTATGCTTATCAAGTGAGCCATCTGATTCGTACATGTTCTTGTAGAACCACTTGCAACCAATTGGTTTGGTTCCAAATAGAGGATCCACCAACTTCCATGTCCCATTCTTGACGAGAGAATCATACTCCTTTTGCATGGATTCTTTCCACTCATCATGAGAAGCAACTTCTTTAATGGAATTTGGTTAAAAGTTAGTGGATAAATTCCATTCAAAATCATATGAAACATACATATCATTGACATCACTTGAATTTGAATTATCTATATCACCTCCATCATCTTGTCTTGTTGAACTTATGGTTCTTGTCTTTCCAACATCATCAAGTTAGACACTTTCAAGTGTCTTTATGAGCCACTTTGGACATTTCTTTGATGCTCTAGGTTGCTCCACTGATTTAGATGGTGTTGCATTCCCATCAAGGTTGAGCCTTGTTAGTTTGAATAGGGTTATTTATATATCTATTTCTTTCTTAGCTAGTTCTCTGCTTTAGCTCACTTCACACTAGGTTAAGTTTACTTAGGGACTTTTTCACTTTATCCCATATTGGTTGTGTTTTTAGTCTCTTGGGTGGTAAATCCTATATATACTCACCCATCGCTCTTATATCTCATTTTCATTGTATTATTTACATTCCCTTGAGTAGAATATAACTTATTATTTCTCATTCTAATTTCTAGTTTTTCTTTCCTCCATTCATCTACATTCTTGGGTGGTTTTTTAGCCAAATCTTACATGGTATCAAAGCAGTTGTGAGTTCTAGGTTAGCAATATTTATAGAAATTTGAGTGTAGAACTATTTTTTTTGAAGCACATGAGTATGTTCTCTTGCATCCTCAGATGATCTGGAGAATAAAAAAAGTGTGGAGAAAACACTAGTTTCTAGGGGGGTTCTCCTTTTGACTTGCTAGATGTAGGTTTATTTGGAGATTCCTAGAGACATTATGATCTCACCATTGAGTCCAAAGTAGCTGAAATAATTCATATTTTCCTTTTGTTTCGTCTTTGTTGGACACCAAAGGATATATATATGCAAGGGTTTGAAGTGGGAGGTTCGTTGTCAATCAGGGATCTATTGTGACCACAACAACCCCCCTGTTAGGGTCCTAACCCGCACATAGGTAGAACAATATATTTAGATGTAATAAAGGTCAATATTAATAAGGCCTTTCAATAAAATAGAATAAGGCAGATGTAAGAAGACCTAATAAAAGCTTCCTCTTCTAGAAGGATCTTCCTCTAGATGCTTCTTTTTAGTATAAATAAGAGTCGAGGGTATGAGAACCCTAGCTTGGATATTATTGTAATAGAGCTCTGCTCAACTGGAGGTTGCCCCGTCGAAGAGGCCCATGAACATTGCTTTCATATTCAAAGTGCTATTTTTGTTGTTATTCTTATATCATTTCAGTGTTATTGTGGTGAATGTTCTGGTTATATTGTTGTTATTCTGCCATTACTAGCATTTTATTTCAGTTCCACATACATTTTATATCTGGTATATTACAAGTGGTATCAAAGCACTTTCCTCGGCAGAAAGTGTGGGTTAATTTTTTTTTCAGGGTAGAGATGTATTCTGGCATCTTTAAGCCACAGAGATCTGTCATTATGCGCATAAACTCGCGGTTGAGGGATTCATACACGCAGGAAATACAAGTGGTACTTAAGCGCACATTTGTTGGCCACCCTTGTAACCCTGTTGGTACCCCTTCGAGTGGTAGCACATCAGACAACACCTGTGTACGAATCGGTCTAGATTTCCTGAAGCCCTCTTTAGATAAACCAATCAGCTGCTTGACTGCTATAGTGTCACCGAGAACAACACTCGGGAAGATACTCTCTAGTACCTGGGTAGTCGGGTAGTACGACTAAGGGTACGGTCTATCCTCCTTAGTTAGTGCCCTGAGATATTGGGCCGAGTACTAGTGTTGGACCCCGCATGCATATTAGAGAGCTATAGCACAGGGACAACCCTTGTCTGTAGAACCCTTGAATACCTAACCCTTCGGGGACATAAACATAAACAAATTAAAACAGACAAGATCTATTGTTGCACAACTGTGTTCGGGTTGCCAAGTAAATACACATTTCTTTCTGGTTAAGCATTTGGGCATTTCCTCTCTGCAATATTCTTTAGACCGGAGTATAACTCTGTAAAAAAAAAAATCTGGAATTTTTTTCACCATTATTTGAGACCTATATTCATATCTTCTCCCTTATCACATTTATCCATATCATTTTTTTAGCCAAATTTTTTTACCCCGCCCGCTTCTTTTCAGTTTCCTCATCCTCATGGCCCATACTCATAGCCAAGACTTGGAAGATCACTTAAACACCTTGCAATCTGGTCTCATTGAGACCCAAAAAGATGTGAAACAACTCAGTGCCAATGTTGCCTCCATCAATACAACCATGCAGTCCTCAATGGAGGAAATCAAACAAGACCTCACCACCCAGCTTGAATCAGTCTTTTCGACACTCTGCACCAAACTGCATATCCCTACATATAACCCTTCCTCTTCCTCACTTCCACATACTAAAGGTGACCATTCCTCTCATTCCCATACCTTGCAGAACCATCACTTTCAACGTGACCTACGCCTTCCGCGAGTAGATGTGACCAAATTTGATGGCTCAGACCCCACTAGTTGGGTAACCCAAATGGAACATTACTTCTCTTTATACGACATTAAAGATGACTTGGCCAAACTACGGTATGGTGTTCTTCATCTAGATCAAGAACGTTGGAAATGGTGGCAATGGAGAAAAACTTCTTGTCAAGGGTATATTGCTTGGACACACTTTGTGGCAGAGCTTTATGAACGCTTTGACACTGACACAACCCATTTGGGCCGTTTGAAAAAGCTGAAACAATTAGGAGCAGTGGAAGACATATAGTTTCCTTTGAGCGCCTGGATTTTAGAATAGAGGGCATGTCTGATGCCTTTTTTCGAGAGTGTTTTATCAGCGGCCTCAAGGATGAAATTTGGGCCCATGTCCTCATGGCTTGGCCTGAGAGTTGGGTGGAGGCTACCAAAAGAGATAAATAAGCACAACAGGTTGTATCTGCTCAAAACCATAAACCCTCCTTTATCCCTCACCCTAAACCAGTAAATCCCACTACTCCCTCTGCTCCACTAAAGATCCAAAAATGACCAGGGATGAAATGGTTGAATGCCAACTCAAAGGCCTTTGTCATAACTGTGATGACAAATATTTTCTGGGCCATAAGTGTAAATAACAAAATCTTTTTACATCCATCTCCGAGGATATTTCGGAAGAAGATGAAGAAACTCCCTCTGTGTCTGAGTCACCTGAATCCACTGACATAACCCCTCCCTCAGACCCTCCCAAAGTAGAACCAGTCACTTCCCTCAATGCTCTCATTGGCTTCTCTGCTCCCCAAACCCTTAAGCTAATTGGTTACATCAAGCATCGAAAGGTCATCATTCTGGTTGATAGTGGCAGCACCCATAATTTTATTCATCACCGCATTGCCCAAGAAACTCATTGCTACATCCATGTCGTCAATAATTTCCAAATCATGATTGCCAATGGTGGTTCCATGAAATGTGGAGGGCATTGTGAAAATGTGCGTCTCCAAATTGGTGACTACCACCTGAAATCCCATATGTTTTCTATCGACATGGGAGGTTGTGACATTATGTTGGGTGCAGACTAGCTAAGAACTTTGGGTCCCATTCTCATGGATTTTAAAGACTTAACCATGCAATTCGACCAGGAGGGCCACCAATATAAGTTCCAAGGCATCACCGTCAGTTCACCTGAGATCATTAGTTCCCGCATGGAAAAGTTGCTCAAAAAGGGTCATTCTAGTTTTATCACCCAACTCCATGCCATACAAGCAACAGAAACACCCTCGGTACTGCAAGACCTCCAAGCCATCCTTTCTAAACATCAATTGGTATTTTCCACTCCCCAAGGCCTCCCTCCTTCTCATGGTCTTCATGATCATTCCATTCCCCTTGTACTCGTAAGCCTTCCTCCCAATATATGTCCGTATTGTCACCCCTTTTCCCAAAAAAATGAAATTGAGAAAATGGTCCAGGAAATCCTTAATGTAGGCATTATCTGCCCTAGTATGATCCCCTACTCGTCTCATGTGGTCATGGTCCTGAAGAAAGAAGGTTCTTGGCGAATGTGTCCTGAATTTCGTGCCCTCAACAAAATTACCATCAAAGACAAATTCCCCATTCCTGTCATTGATGACCTCCTGGATGAATTGAGTGGTGCCCAATTCTTCACTAAACTGGATCTCCGTTCAGGCTACCACCAGATACGTATAAAAGAGGTAGACATTCCCAAGATTGCCTTTATAACTCATGAGGGCCACTATGAGTTTTTGGTCATGCCCTTTGGCTTTTGTAATTCCCCCTCCACCTTTCAAAGCCTCATGAATCATGTCTTCCTTCCTTTTCTCTGCCATTTTGTCTTATTTTTCTTTGATGATATCCTCATCTATAGCAAAACCTGGACAAACCATCTTGCTCATGTGGATCGAGTTCTCCATCTACTCTCTCAGCACCAAATTTTCTTGAAACAGTCTAAATGTGCTTTTGGCGCCTCAGAAGTAGGATAATTGGGTCATTTGGTTGGCAAAGATGGCGTCAGGGTGGATCCTAAAAAGATTGAAGCTATGCAATATTGGCCTCACCCAAAGAATCTTAAGAGCTTGCGTGAATTTCTAGGCTTAATAGGGTATTATCGCAAGTTTGTTAAGAATTATGGGAAGATTGCAACACCTCTCATTGCTCTCCTCAAAAAGAACTCTTTCACTTGGACTCCAGCTTCTGCTCAAGATTTTCAAACCTTGAATATGGCCATGTGCACCACTCCAGTCCTCACCATTCCCGATTTCACAAAGACCTTTGTGTTGGAATGTGATACCTCAGGGAAAGGAATTGGTGTTGTCCTTATGCAAGAGGGTCAACCTTTGGCCTTTACCAGCAAGCAACTATTTGAAAGAAATCTAGGCAAATCCATCTATGAAAAGGAAATGTTGGCTATTCTGCATGCTGTGGATCTGTGGCATCCTTATCTATTGGGGCAACATTTCCAAATTAAGACAGACCATCAAAGCCTCAAGTATTTTTTGGAACAACGCATTTCCTCCTAGAACAACAAAAATGGGTGACTAAACTCTTTGGATATGATTATGATATCATTTATAAGAAAGGCAAAGACAATGTGGTTGCGGATGCACTTTCCCAAAATATGAAGACGAAGGATCCCTTTTTTCTCTTTCATTCATTGTACTAGATTGGCTCCAAGCTGTTCGCTATGAATGGCTACAAGATCCCAAAAGTTCGCAGTTGATCAACCAATTGCAGTCCGAGGCTCCAGCTTCCCCAGGGTACTCTTGGCTCCATGAGGAACTTCGATACAAAGTCCGTTTGTATTTAAGTAAACAATCAAAGCTTAAATCCACAGTACTTTATGAGCTTCATGCTACACCCACAACAGGGCACTTTGGGTTCACCAAAACCTATGATAGGGTCAAACGTTCCTTTTTCTGGGATGGTATGAAACAAGACATTCGTAATTTTGTAGCTGAATGTGATGTGTGTCAATGCAACAAGGGAGAAATAGTCAAATCGTCAGGCACACTACAACCACTCCCTATTCCACGTGCTATTTGGAAGGATATCTCTATGGATTTTATTACTGGCGTACCCAAATCGGGAAATAAATTCATCATCATGGTGGTTGTTGATCACCTTTCCAAGTATGCTCATTTCTACGCCCTTCAACACCCGTTTACAGCATCCACGGTGGCGCAAATCTTCATGGATCAGATCTTCAAGCTTCATGGCATGCCGCACTCTATTGTTTCTGATTGCGACCCAACTTTCACAAGCAATTTTTGGCAAGAACTGTTCAAGATACAAGGCACCGAATTGCATCTCAGCACAACTTATCATCCCCAAACTGATGGCCAAATGAAAGTTGTCAACAAGTGTTTGGAAATATATTTGAGGTGTTTTGCCTTGGAAAAGCAAAATCAGTGGGCTCAATGGTTACCCCTAGCTGAACGGTGGTACAACACTTCATACCATACAACTACATGGATGACTCCTTTTGAAGCGGTATATGGACATAAGCCACCTTCAGTTCTCTCATACTTACCAGGTGCCTCGAAGGTCCAGGTAGTTGACCTAACACTTACATCTTGAGAGGCTATTCTCTGTACCCTCAAAGAGAATTTGGTCATGGCACATAATCACATGAAGCAACAAGCAGATCAAGGTCGCTCTGAACATCAATTTGCATAAGGGGATCAGGTGTTTCTTCGACTGCAACCTTACAAGAAAACTTCCCTCAAGGACAAGCATTGTCAGAAGCTAGTGCCCAAATTTTATGGTCCTTATACCGTACTCAAGCATGTGGGACAAATCGCCTATCAGTTAGCTTTGCCCAACAATTCGAAGCTACATCATGTTTTTCATGTTTCATGCTTAAAGAAGGTGATTGGAGCTAAGTGCCAAATTCAAACCAACCTTCCAGAGTTAGCTGAAGAATGATCCATTTGGCTACAACCAGAAGTAGTTTTGGAATAGCATGAGCATCGCCTACGTCAAAGAACCATGAAGGAAGTGCTAGTACAATGGAAATATACAATTCCAGCAGACGCCAATTGGGAACCAACTACCATTCTGCAACAATTTCCTCATCTCAAGCCTTGAGGACAAGGTTGTTTTTAAGGGGGAGGACATGTTAGGGTCCTAACCCGCACATAGGTAGAACAATATATTAAGATGTAATAAAGGTCAATATTAATAAGGCCTTTCAATAAAATAGAATAAGGCAGATGTAAGAAGGCCTAATAGAAGCTTCCGCTTCTAGAAGGATCTTCCTCTAGATGCTTCTTTTTAGTATAAATAGGAGTCGAGGGTATGAGAACCCTAGCTTCGATATTATTGTAATAGAGCTCTTCTCAACTGCAGGTTTCCCCCTCGAAGAGGCCCGTGAACATTTCTTTCAAATTCAAAGTGCTATTTATGTTGTTATTCTTATATCATTTCAGTGTTATTGTGGTGAATGTTCTGGTTATATTGCTGTTATTCTGCCATTACTAGCATTTTATTTCAGTTCTGCATACATTTTATATCTGGTATATTACACCCCCTTTACTTTTTCTTTTACAAGGGAAAGGAAAGGTCCCCCCTACTAAAATTTCAACCTTAAGTCCTATTACTCTACTGCTTGAACCTAATGCTAATTCTTTATCTACATTGGGGGAGTTGGGGTTTTGATCTTGATTGATGATTGTATGTATTGAATGATTTTATTTTTCAGGACTTGTTGAATGGATAACTTAAATGAAGAACATATATGCATTTTGCATCCTCTTGCTTGCATGTTGTGCTTAATGTCTTCATCTTTATGCTCTCGTATGTTGGTCATTCTCTTCAGTTACAAACTCTTGACTAGAATCATAAGATCACTAATCGTTCATTTGATTTTGAGACTTGGTACATACAGCCTTTAGGAATCTCATCTGCAACATCCAAGATTATGAATGATTATATTTGAAGCAACCCAATTGATCCAAAATGGATCCAGGAAGGCCTAAAAATAAAAGTTCTCATAATTGGATGAAACCAGTGCCATTGCGTCAGGCTTGTTGCACTGATTCCATCCATATAATGTTTTTCGAAAATGGACACTGTATGCGAAATTTATCGTGTTCTGATCAATTTCCCAAATAGGCAAAAAGGTCAACTGATCAAAGTCAACATGCCATACTACTGACGTCAGCAGTACGACGGGTCATGTCAGCATGACATCATGATGAAATCATCATGGACACATGGAAACATGAGGAGGTGACATGTGTCACTCATTTTTGGCATTTTCAGGGGCTTATGTGGACCAATAAAAAATTGACACATGACACTATATGGACATGACACATGGCACTGTACAGATGCTAACGTTGCCCAATGACAGGCCGAAATATGGAAGTATGGATGATAGGTGGTTGTATGGATGTTGATGTGGCAGCTGGCTGGGAAAATGAATTGGTTGTACGGATACTGACATGGTAGAATCACGGTAAGACATGTGGTTATACGATAGTGATCTGGCGAGTGATGTGGTAGCTGGCTATGCATGCTGACTGGGTTGCTGACTATGTGGTGAATGGGCTATATAGGCCAACCACGAGGTGACATGTGGCCCAATCATAGGGTGCCATGTGGCACCCCATATTTATCCAATGTTGGCTATGTAAAAAATTTGTTTCCACCTTGGTTGGGATCAAACACCTGACCTCACAGGACTAGTAACGGACTAACCACCATGCGTTGGCCACATGAGCAAATGTGCCACTATATGGTGTTGTTTTATTTGAATGTGATATGGTGCACGGTTTTTGGGATAGGCCTCGATCGACGAGGGGCTAGCCCATGACCAGGGCTATACACTAGGAGCCAAGGTGGGCCCGCAAGGAGTTTAAGGCTAGGGCACATGGCCACCATACAATCGAATTTTTGGGCTTGACCGGAGGACTAGGGCCAGTGCCTAGCCTTTAGCCATATGGAAGTGCCTATATGACCAGGGGCCTAGGAGAAAGGGGTGGCACCCAATAATTTGTTGGAAAAAAGGTTTTAAACTTTATTATACTAATTTTTGGATTTTTTATGTTGATTTTGAGAGAATTTTGCCCAAAACTGAGGATCTGGAGCCCTTTTTGAGGCCATATCTTGGGAGGAATTTGGGATAGGATAACCAACTAAAATCCTATATATATCAAAGGTTTTTGACATACCCGGAGGTTGATAATTGTAGAATGATAATGAGTCTGTGAAGCTTGAAGCCATTTTTATGCAAGGAATCCATTGAGGAAGTGAAATTTGGAGGCCAATTTTGGGAGCTATGCTCAACCTTTTTTAGTGTCGTAAGTTGTGTTGGATTCTTGAGGTCGAGCAGAACACAACCATACCAGTTTGTAATCCTTTTGATACATTTCTGATGTAATTTTGAATATTTGAAGAGAAATAATAAAGCCTCCCCCACTGAGACAAAGGCCCAGAGACATAGGCAATCTTGTTGAACTTCGTTAACAACCTTGCTATTATGTTCATTATTCTTTATGCTTATATTCTATTTTTAATTTCTTTATGAGGGCTGCAATATTATATCATTAAGTTCTTCTTCTTTCCTTAATTCCTAAATGGTAATTGAACACATGCTTAAAACTCAACCAAGTCTTTAAAGATCATTTTTGGATCACCAACACTCCTTCATAAGTTTGTTACAAGAAAAGGAATAGAATGCAATGTTTATGATATACTGGAAAATATCTTCTTCCCTTCATAACTGATCTCATCTTTTCTGTGTTTGCAGGAACAGGTTCACAGGGTCACTTCCTTTACATGATCGCTCAAGCCTTGAAATGCATGTGGGGATTTTCTTAATCTTCTTCCTATTTCTTATATCTCTCTCTATGATTTGAAGCCAATAGTCAATGTTATGAACTAATCCTTGTCTTGCCTAAACCTTAACAAGATTTTTTTTTATCACCATTGCATTGATGAGGTCTGAACCTTGATCCTTACTAGGCTCTCCCTCATCTAGAAGTAGATTCCTCTTTTCTTATAGTTTCCTTGAGGTCTGAATGTCGCAAGGCTCTCAAATCCACCTTTCTCACAGTCCTATCCTGCGAGCTCATCAGATTTACTCTATCGGGAGTCTATGTTTGGACTACTGAGTGTGCATTGTCTTAAGAATGTTTTGAATCCCAAAGGATGAGAGCTTATCGAGCTCCCTTCATCGGTTTCATCTCATTGGGCTGGCTGAGTACGGTCCCTTGTGATATTCTTGATAACTGAAAGGTGTGAAATTCTCTAGATTGATATCTATCGGGTTCTTCTTTAGGCTTCCCCTCTCTTCGAAAAACTAGGCCCAAGGATTATTAAGCGTCTTGTATGTGGAACCTTTTCGTATCGTCACCCGATGCTTTCTCACCACTTTTCGTAACTATTTTCATGCATTGTAGCTTGACGTAGGAACTTATTCCTTGATCTGATCGTTTTCCCTCTCCTTGGAATCTTATCAGGTTTTCTCTCCAAGATTTTTAGCTTGATTGGATTGACATGTATCATGCACCCAACTAGCTTCAATCACCTTTTATCATATGAGTCACTCTTTGTGATGTTAATGTGTCATAGGACGTGTCATCTTTTTACCCCCTGGTCGCTTGCCATTTGTTGTGTCTAAATTTGAGCGATCGTGATATCCATACGATGTACCTATCCGAATTGATATTCGGTTACTTGAAATATACATGGTATCCCTTGCTTCTATTTTTGGCCCCTTGGTGTGGAACCCTGACTGGTGTGGAATCTTGAATGACATGGAACCTAGATTCGTATGGAGCCTTGAATTGCATGGAACCCTGACTCGTGTGTAACTTGGCCTCATTTTTCTAGTTTTTGTATATAATTTGTATAGTTTTATGTTATTTCTAATTTTATTTATTTATTTCTTATTTCTTATTTATTTATTTATTTTATATTTATTTATTTTCATTCGTATTTTTCCTTTGGTTTTGCAAAACCACATGGTTTTGATTGCACACGGTTTTTCCCAAAATTACCCTTGATATTTATTTTTACATTGGAAAAATAAATTTTATTTTATAAATAGTTTTACATGGGTAAAATTTGTTTTGCATGAGTAAAATTAGTTTTACACGGGTAAACTATTTTTACATGGTATGTTTTTCCTAAAACCCTAATGTATAGTTTATATATGTACATTCTTATTCTTTTTCCATATCCCCTTAAAAGTAGACACAATTTGACTTTTTCATCTTTTATACATATATGTAAATAGTTATTTCTATTTCTTTTTCCTAATTTCTCTCTC
>JASDQU010736277.1:215684-233784 GCA_032191745.1 Picea mariana | reverse complement strand
TATATATATATATATATATATATATATATATATAATTTTAATTCTTAATTTCCACCCTCGCCTCATTGGTATTCAACTGAATATTTCATTAGACTTCTTTCCATGCTACTTCCCATTGGGATTCATCCTCATTTTTCACGGTAAATTCCCAATGGGAATTACTGTTAAGACAACCTCCCTTAATTCACGTGCATGTCAAACCAAAGCTTCCTGATGCCAAATTTCCAGATGCCATCAGAACACAGGCTTAATTGTACTATTCACCTTGGATAATATATTGTATTCTTTAGACATGTTTCACCTCTTCGGAGTTACCAACTATCGGAAAATTACCTTCACAAACTTGCCTTCACCCAACTATCATAAACTTACCTTCACCCAACTATCAGAAAATTACCTTCCCAAACCTACCTTCACCTTCTTGACCATGGGACCCTGATAACCTATCGAAAAGGCATATCCATCGGAAAGGATTATCAGAAATATTTCATGTGCATACCACCATCCCGAACGTTTTTTTAATTTTTGACTTAGAGTTTGGGTTGTATTTTAAATTTAGGGAATATTTTAGTATTTGTATTATTTTATTAATTTTGATTTCACGTAGGTTATTTTAGTTAATTTTATTATTTTTCTATTTTCACTACGGTTATTGGCCAAAATTACAACACGAGCCCTTGGTCCTATGCCTCCTCTAAGTCGTTACACAAATCAAGTAAGGGGGATAAAAATTATATAAACCATTCAGTTTTGAATTATCTCATGTATGTGGCATAATGATTTTCATGTTGAGAATCAACGGTTTAGATTCCCCCATGGGTAGATCAAGAGTTGTTGAGCGTCGAACTTCAAACGACCATATATTGAGATATAGGAGTCAGAATCAAGTCCTGGATACCTCATTGGAAATATATCGAGGAGAATAATATATTGGAAGAATATTTTAGGCCAAACCAATGATAGAAAACCCCATAAAATGTAAAGAATAGAAGGTCGTGAATTTAATGGAAAACCCATTGTGCAATGTTCAGACGAAGATATCTTGAGCTACAGGAAACGAAATTAGGCCCGTGATAGCTCGTCAGAAAGATAACATAGAATACAACAAGATGGTATAGCTAGTGTTTATAGATTTAAGGTGAAAATTCTAAAAAAATATAGAAAACATAAGAGGCCTGAACTTAATTAGAAAATGGGTTGTGCAATGTTCAAGCAGTCATATTTGGAGCTACATAAGTCAAAATCAGACCTGAAAGAGAACATTAGAAAGATGAATCAAAGAAGAAGAAGTTGGAGTGATCTTGTTTAGTAGAATGACACTAGAAATACCCATAATAACTCGAAGAACAAAACAAGACACCAACGAGCAAAGTTAATGATATTTAAAAAAATATCACTCATGAACAACAAATAAAATGAAAATAACTACTCAACAATATCTTCAACTTCTGTTTATAATGCTTACCTATTATGTTATGAAAATCTAAGATAAGTTTGAAGTGTAAAATCAAAAAACAAAGGGAAAGGAAATGAAAAGTCACAAGAACCGAGGATTCTCTCTTGTGTTATAAAAGAGAACTCGTTGAATGTAATATGGGACTTTTTCTTGTTGTTTAGACTGTTGATACTTTAATTTCTGGATATATCAAGAGCACGAGGCATTTTTGAAGTCATAACTATTAGTAAATGTGTTTGGAACCACTCCACTATTGTGTTTGTTATTTAAATTTTTCTGAGTGCTGATCATATGAACTATTTCAATGATTAGTATTTGGAATGCTTATGTTGTTGTGATTTCTACTAAGTACAGGGATGATGTTACATGTCTTATTTGCAACTAGTTGTGATAATATGTGTAATATTATTGTTTCAAAATATTGGCTACCATGAACTATTTCTTTTGTCAAAAATATCATTTTAAACTGTATTCATCTATTAGCTTTTCTCCTGCACATGATAGCTTAGAAGTAGTTAGATTATATTAGTTTATTTCTGTTTTAGATTATATTTAGAATTAATTATATATATTTTTGGAATAGCTCGTTGTATTTCCCCTTTTTCTTCATTTAATTCTTAGTGGCAACTAGGCCCACATACTTGTTGGAAATTAAACCCCAAACAAGAGTAGGTCTAATTGGTACCTACCATCAGGTGTTTTCCCTTACCTGCTTGACAGTCCATTTGGACTAGTCAACATGAGCCACCATTTTGGGGCATTTTGGGTTAAATCTAACTCTTCCATTGTGCTCAAAAGGCCTAAAAACTCTAAGATCAATTGTCCATTCATTGATTTTGGGAAAAGTTGTTTGGAGAGACAATTGTTTTTTCCCACTGAACCATACGACTCCATAGCAAGAAGTTCCGCTAATTTGTCTAGAGGCTTCTTTAATTTTGGAGGCAGTTCCACTAAATTTGGAAAAAAATCGCTAAATTATCTAGAGGTTTCTACAGTTGAAGGTTTCACTAATTTTGGTGGTAGCTCCACTAAATTTGGCGGTAGTTTCGCTAATTTGTTTGGAGGTTTCTACAGTTGGTATTTTCTCTAATTTTGGAGGCAGTTTTGCTAAATTTGGTAGAAGGTGAATTTTGAATTTCCTACCCCTCTTCATTGGCAGGTTGGGTTTTGAAGACAAACTTTGTAGTCTCATATCTTGGGCTTCCGACCTCCTTTTCTAGAGCGATTTTTTTATTTAGGCTAATTTTTCGTGCTCTCCGCACTGGTGTAGAAAATTTCTAGTTTTGATGCACAAATTTTCCAAAATTTGTAGATTCACATAGGTGACACTACACAGATCTCATTTTGATAACTTCAAAGGCTCATATCTTTTGCATACTACCTTGTATTGAGGTGATTCATTTTTTGAAAATGCATGAGTTTTCGTATGGTTTCAAGTAAAAGTCACCTAAGGTACCATATTCCTCACATAAATGGGAAACCTCCATGGGAACCAAGCTGTATATTCATTATCAACCTTAGGTACTAAAAGCACTTCCCACTTGTTGTCACCTATGTGGAACCTATGAAGAGTAATTATGGATGCCTCTTCATGATGAGTAACTAAGAAGAAAAGTCACGAGTGAGGATTTTGCATTGGGTAGGAACTTGTAGGACTTCAACCTACAAATGAAACTTCAAAAACAAGGTGTCACTCTAAGTAACAATCCAATTTATCTAAAGTCCCCATCATTATACATCCACCCATTGACTGAATGCAAGGGGATAATCTCAATACTTAACTAGCTTTAACCTCATGCTTGATGTTTGTGTGAGAGGCGCTTTACTGACAAATACTTCTTGCTACTAAAGGGATTTAACTCTTAACTAGTAAACCCATGGTTTTGTTTCACGTCTCCTTGAAACAATTACTCTCCAATCCTACAACCAAGGCCCTAAAAACTAGAATATTGTTGGTATTTTTCTAAAGAAAAACAAGTCTAGTTAATTTTAGTTATCAATATTGCTTTTAATGGACATTTTTACTCAAGGGCATGTGGAAGTGAAGAAAATATGGTGTTCTCAAATGAAAAAGGAGAGAAATATTGTAAATGGAAACACTACTTTAAACTTGAAAAATATACTTGAATTAAAAAAAACTCATGAAAATTACAAAAACCAAGCAAATATTTTCAAACCCTAAATGCAATACAACTTTACAAGAGATATAGTTCAAAAAAAAAAAAAAAGCAATTATTTTTTATTTTCATGAGAACATGCTAATGAAAGCAATTTTATCTTTCATTTAAATGCAATTAATTCCATATGCTGCTTTCATTTAAATGCAATTAATTCCAAATGCACCACCCTACTTAAGAGATTCCTAAAAACCAAAGGAAAATATTTTTTGATTTTTTGTAATATTCAATTTTTCTTTTTCAAACTTGAAACTTTTCAACTATGAAAAAAAATGGTGAACACCAAAACTCTCTCTAGTGAGTCCCCAAAGGAAGAGAACACGATGCCCAATTTGAGAAAAATATGAAAACGAAATAGGGCTTCATAGGATTGCATAAAATTTTGGCAAGCTACAGGCATACATGCGACTTACATAAAGGTAACATGAGCATCATGCATAGGCTTGAGAGAAGAAACCTGCACACACAACTAGATGCAAATAGGCAACAGAAATGCACGACATGCACTACACATGATTGGTACCAAAGAAGCTCGTGCACTAAATGAAGCAAGCCAAAAAAGACCATACTCAAACTATATGTTTGTTTCAATAATTCACAAAGGAAATCTAACAAGAATATGAAACTGAAAACTAGCAAAAACTAGCCAAGAAACCCAACCCAAAAGAGAAGGAATTTGAGGAATTCTTTTCTAATATGAAAGATGAATAGAAATGAAATAGAATGGAGAAGAAGAAGCACTTGGAAGTTAGAGTTGAGGTTTGATTGTATTAAGAAACTCTAGTCAAGGGAAAGTCTTCAACACCAACCTTCCTTCATAATCTACCAGAGAAAATTTAAAGGTTCTATATTTACCTTAAAGTGTAAAAACCTTGGTGAATTTTACTAGTTCTCAAAATTCCAACCAAAAAATGTTCAATGATATTTTTGTAATTGAAATTTCTAAGGATTTTATATACTTTCTAGAAAAAATTGGAAATTTTTAGAGTAAAACACTTTTATCCTATATAATTTGGGCGAATCATTTGGGAAAAGAATGGAAATTATCAAATCTTTTTTTTTTGGAAAAAACATGGAAAATTATCCCATGGGTGAAATTTAGCCCCTGAAAGTTTAATACTTTTCTCATTCCATGATAAGCATTTCAATCAAATAAAATAAATTGCATAATTAGAAACCCAAGATAACTTTGAGTTTAATTTGTCTCCACAATTAATAATGAAAAGGAATTGGTTGGAGTGGGGGGAGGGAGAAGAGAGATCTATATTATTTCTTCAACAATTATTATAATAGAATACGATACTTAAATATGATAAGGTACCTTGATCACCTATTCCTGGATTCCTCCAACCTCAACTTCCTAGAGAATACTTCCTCTTGAAACAAGTATGAAGGCCTTACTTTGGTAGGAGAATCAAACATTATTCAAGAAAACTACACAAGGTATGATTAGACTTTGAGAATCAAGAGGGAGCTAGGGAAAGAAGTTCAATCAGAAATTAATGACATTCCTTCAACAAAAGAGTTTTGGGTGTCCTTCATCTTGCATTTACCCAACCAAAAACCACCTATTTATATGGGTGAGAAGTGGTTCCAAGCATTTAGAGGTGAATTATGCACAATTTTTTAGTTTTTTAGGTCATTTTAGAGGCACATGTGAGATGCTCACTAACAACACAGAAACTACACGCGATTTGCATAAATGGAGGCTACACACATGTTAAAGGGAATAAAATTTATTCTTAAAGAATTCAATGTTTTGAATTAAATGCATGACAATGGCCAAACTCATAAGATTTGGTGAGGATGAACCAATATGGTTATAAGAATAACCATACAAGTTATTGATATGTGGAGGTATTTGTAGTGTTAGTTGTTTGATTGTAATTTTTCATAAGTTCATAAAAGAGGCTTCTTTACTCAAATCCTCATTCTCTTGTTTCACACCAATAACCAGTTCATAAAAGAATCTTATTCAAAGGTTTTCTTTGCCCTCATTTTATATCAGCACTAATAATTCCAACCCATTGGTTGAATGAATTTGGTATGCCACACCAAATCACCCACAATAGAATGGTGACTCCAATAAGGAGAAAACCCAATTTTCTTATTTCCATTGGATTTGAGGCATTTCCAAGGGATTTACTACTCCCAATCACTCACCACAATGGGTTTGACTCTTCCTTTATCTCAACATTTTGCTATGAAGCTGAAAAATTTCTAATTTTCCATTTTTTTCATTCCCACACATTTCTTTTACACAATGCGTCGGAGTGAGTTTTCACAGTCTTATAGTTAATGGCCCATGAGACACACATGCTTGATTTCCCATGTGCTATCCACTTTGTCTATAGGTCTAATCCCATGCAATCAAGTGAGATATTGTTTTTTAAATATTTTTCAATCCATCCACCTTTCTGAAGTAAATTTTATAATTTTATTTGGAGTTTTACATTTCTTAGGCACTAAATAATGCATAGTTGTTGTATTTAATTAATTCATGTGTAATTGAATTTAATAGGATATGTTCCTCCTCTTCAAACACTGATTATTTCCGACAAATTGCAAATACTTTATCTTATTCAAAGTGTTCTAGCGTGGGCACACATTTCATCAATTAATTTACACTCTTTGCCTTGTGATATTTGTAGTCTTGGTGAAATGAATAAAGAAGTTTCCTTCTCTTCTTTACTTTCATTTTATGTTTGGGAACCTTACTTTTTAATATTTTCATGTTCAACCACTGTACACCACACATACACTTATTTCACACCTAAGGATTATACAATTGTTTCATGCAACCAACTAGGACTCTAAAATAAGGACATTCTAATAAAAATAATTTCATTAGTTGATTATAAAATTCTCACATTCAGTTTAAACTAGGATCTTGGAAATAGGATTTTGAGGTAATCATTCCAAGGTCACCAAACATTTCAAACTATAAGTTTAATACATTGAATGTAATCATTTTAATAATGATGAATGCTTCTAGACAAAGAAAATCTCACACATGTATAAAACAACAGGTGAAGTTGAATAAGCATTGTGATCCCTCCTTACACTTAATTAATGGGTGAACATGTGTTAGGGGACTTTAGTTAATTTTGCATATTAATTATAGTGATGCCTTTTTTTATGTGGATTCAATTGTTAAAATTATTTCATATGTTTTTTCCCAATGTGACCACTTGACTTACAATTATTCTACTTGGTCATTCATCATGAAGAGATAACTTAGTGCCCAGTCTTAGGACTTCTACCAAGATGAATTTATTACGGGGTTGTAATAACTACCGAAGGAATATAATTAATCCTCCCTTGGATTTTATCACATTAGGTTAGGTCACTATAATTTATTCATTCTACCTTCACTTGGGTACACCACCAAAAAATTTCATCACCCTCAATGTAAGATCAATTGGAAGGTCCCATTTCCCCAACTTTATTTTCTTGATCCTTGCTAGAGTATTAGGGGTGAAGTTTTTGTTTTTATTCCATCAAGAAAACATATCACCAAAACCGTATTTTGGCACCATTGGAAACCCACTTTGTTTACGATTGAAGACATAGCTTTGGGACTCGTGATGGACTCATGGATGGTGTTGGGAAACACATTCATCTTCTTGACATGTTAAATTTTCCCTATCCTCTTCTTCCAAATTAATCCAAAATTGGGTCCCAACTAGAGCCACATTGGCCATACACCACCACTCATAGGGAGAATAAGAACACACAAGATAGGATCCATGGCACAGGGGAAATGAAAGTAATACTACATGCACTAGCAATCCTCACCAAAAGTAATATTGAACCAAACATAAATTTGACACTCATATTTGGACTTCTTATCCTTGTGCCATTTTTAGAACCCATGACCATCTCACCCTTTAGTGTCTTGAAATCCCTAAGCCAGTCCAAGCACTTCATTTAGAACATGCACCCTACAATAAACTTATTTATGTTCCTCTTTCTAGCCCGCAACGACCTCTCCATCAACATGAACCTATTGAACCTCCTAATATATCTAATTCACTTCTAGGACCATCTCATCAAGACTAGGGGGCACCCCTCCCACTTCTAGTGACATGCCATTCACTAGACCTTTTTGTTACAAGGAAAATGGGAGAGCCCCTCCAAATTCTCAATCCACCGCCTTTGATTGGGATACCATATCAATTATTATATTATGTATTCCACCCCATTCCAAATATGGGTTGACATGTTGTTATAACAAGATTTGCCTCACCATTTCTATCTTGCACAAAGGGCCTTTTTCCATGAATGACATGCGTATAAAAACAATGCAATTTTCAATTTCAACTCTGCAATTCAAAAGTAAAATGCAATATTTCACTAAATGCACTAAGCTAACAATAAAGATTCAAAAGACAAAAATGCCAAGCAATGTAAAATGCCTATTTTTTTGTATTTTCAATATACTAAAAAGAAAATGCATGGACTGATAAGCAACCTGATATATAAAATTCTATTGTGTATAAAAGCAATAACTCAAGCAAAATACCAAGCAACCAAGAAAACAACCCAGAGTACAATGACAAATAAAAAAAAATGAAAAACGAAGAGAAAGACTACGCCCAAAAATTCAACTCCAAACAGGTTTCCTGTCGACCTAGAGAATCTCAACAGGCACAAAGACCTAAGAAGGCTCAACAATCATCAAATCCCACCCAACAGTCACTAAACCAAGCAAACAAGCAAGGGAAAGTGGTATACGTGATTGTTCAGGAGAAAAGTGCGTATATACGTAGCTTGCAGTGAGACAACACACATGTATACGCGACTGTCAAGGCAAAAGGCGCGTACAGGCTTTAAAACAAGGCTAGGCAAGGGAAAAAGGCTGAAAACTCAGACCCAGAGTGAACTGAATTTGTCAAGCAGTGATACGACAAGAAACACAAAGGAAAAATAGAAATGCAAGAATAAAAAGTACTTCAACCCTTAGAAGGAAGATCTCTCCCTAGTGGAGTCGCTAATTCTGTTACGAGGGAAAAAATATCTATGGCCAGGGTAAACCACAACAGACAGGTATGAATGCAGAAATCAACTCAATTCCAATGTATTCTATATAAACTAATGTGCAATATAGGAAAGAGGCCTACCTCGATCCAACGTTCGATGATGTTCCACTGTTGAGCACTTCGACCCAAAGCTTTATACTAGCAACGAGTTCTCAACAAACAAGTAGAGCAAGTATATAGTGATAATATAAGAGGGTTATCACATTAGATAGCACAATTCAATAATAAACATTACAAACATGCTCATGGATAATAATCATATATTTGCATGATACCAATAGGATGGGAAATGAGTATTTCTATTAATAAATGATCAGCAGAAGCGCCAACATTATAGAATTTCGTGTCGGCACGGTTCCAAACCAAGAAACCAAGTTCTTTCCAACTGGGCCTCCACCAAAGGCAAGCAGACAATGAGGTTCTCTCAGCAATAGGGAAAGAGCTTGGGGGATGAACACTATGTTCAGACTTGAGGGACAAAGGGATGCAGACTCCGTATGAAGTTATTTCTCCAGAGTAACTTTTCTCTCAAAGTTGAATGCTTTCTCCCTTTTTCCATAGCTCGAAATTGTGCTTTTATATCCTTCAAAATGCAACTGAAGGGCTGAGTCAGAACGTTTCCAGTATATGGAAGGCCAAGGATCAGAGATCTCCTGTCCTGACATGGAAATCCGACTTCATTTTTGTATTTTCTGGCACAAATCCCAATGTATGTGGTCTGTAGTGGAGAAGCCTGCGTATACGCATGATGTATAGTAGATAGGGTGTGTATATGTGGAAAAATATGTATTTTTAGCTCTGGATTCATCAAAAAGGGATGACGAGTCTGCATATGGAAATGGAAAAAGGTCCTCTGTGCAAGATAGCAATGGTGAGGCAAATCTTGCTATAACACATGTAGAGAACCATTAGGCCCTTCTATATTCATCAAAATTTAGAGGATGAAGATGCATCCTCTTGGACCGTTTCCTCCTCTACTTAGTAGCACCTGGACTCCCTCACTCTTATTCCACCAATGATATAGTTATGAGACTTTGATGATATACCTTTCAACCCAAAAAGGATTGTGTATAATCTCCCAATTGAGTTAGGTGGTCAGACTATTATTATAAATGTTGTTGTCATGATCAATTCGATCGACTACAATATCCTCCTTGGGTGTGATTATGTCTATGACATGAATACTACGATGTCTTCTCTAATTCAAATCATGTAGTTCCCTCATGAAGGAAAAATTATCACCATTTATCAACTTGCATATTGTGAACACCCACCACATCCATAACTTGACACAATATTACTTGTTGATGCTCACACAAAGCCAATTAACTATGTGGCCATTTTTATGATTTGCACAACATCCACCAAGTACAAGTTATTGGCTCTAGCACCACCTACTCACCAATTTGTTGTGGATGATAAATGGGTTCATTCGTCCTTGGGGGAATCTATTATAATATGTCCCCCAATTTATGGAAGTCCAAAAGCCTCATCAAACACAATATTTCCTGATGATGAAGAGTGCTTTCACTATACCCCCACTTAGCTTCTCCAATGGAATTCCTTCATGGGCCTAATTTCTCCACTGATATGCTCCTAAAATCCATCACTCATATGGGTTACTTTGGAATATTATACCACCTCCAAGAAAATTGATTTCACCCTTGCACAAGTTGTTGTGAAACAATTTAGGTCCTAATCCCTCCCATAGATTTTATAACAAATCAAGAATATAATACTCTTTTTCAGATTCTCTTATGCGGGGGTGCAACCTTAGCCTAAAACTTTTGGTAATTTTGGGGTGTATAATTGGTACATGGTAGAAAGTATTCTTGTTGTCTGCATCCATGGATGTTAGGGGTAGTCATTCTGCACACCAAGGTCAAATAAGACCTCAACTAAGTTACAACACAAAATTTATTTATACTTTTATGGGAATGACCATTTCACCCATATGTGTTCTGCTATTTCATATGTCATATCATTTAGAGCCGTATTTCCTAGTCTAAATAACCCATCAACATAGCATCAATTCTTCCCTTGCAAGGTCCCATCGAATTCAGTCCTTTTGGTTACTCACAATATGGGTGACCTCTCCTTTGAGGAACTAGTCTTCGCTCCCTAGCCTCCTTAATGATATTTCCTTATTTGGGAACTCATCATTCCCTAGCATTATTAGAGAGAGAACCTCCTTTATGGAGCTCTTTTTCCCCTTAATTTCTTGCACCTTGAGGGAGTGCATCCTGTTGAAATAATGTAACTACAAAGTGTATTCTTATTATTATTTGATATATTATTCATTGGATCAATTTCCATTGTGCATTGATCATGTTGGCTATTGTAAAAGGACCAAATCCTGTTTTACGGATTGGTCATAATGTAATTGTAATAGGTAGAAAGAGAAGCCAGCCCCATAATATATCAAAGAGGTCCCAAAATATAATAAAGGTGGTTATAACCACCCAGAAGAAGAAGTCGGCCCTACCAGTGAAAGGACACTCCCACACGTGCCAGTCTTGTATAAATAACGAGGCTAGCACCTCACTTAGACACACACTCACTTGTTCATTGAGAGACAAGTTTCAGAGCTGCAGTTGGAGAAGAGAGAGAGAGAGAGGCGCATCTTTGGGAGAGGACATTCTGTACTTGTTTGAGCTATCTCTTGGCATTATATTGGCCATCTATAATAAGGAAGTTTTGCTGGGTTTTCTTCCCCTAGAGGGTTTCCGAGGATAAATGTTGTGTCTCTTATGACTGTGTATTTCTCAGTGATCTTGTCTTATGTTGCTGTTATCTATTGAAATGAAAAGAACTATAATACTAGCTTAAAAATTAACATGGTATTAGAGCCAAACTGAAGAAAGAATCTTTCACAAGAGAAAAGTGAAAAACGTCATTGTTGTCGTACATGCAAATTAGGGTTTTTTGTTGGTGAGGTATTTCAGCCCTAAAACCATATAGAAAAGTGCGCCCTCCCTCAAGGATCATTTTGGCACCTTCAACGCACTTTTCAGTGGCTAGATCTCTTGGAAAGTGAAACCCTAGTTTCACAAAGTACCAAAAGTACCAAAAAACCAGAGTACCAGAAGTACCAGAGTACCAGAAAACTAGAAGCACCCATCTAGAAATTCGCAGATCAAGTCTGGATGGGTAAAATTTGGATTTTATAAGATCCAAGCACACCAGGCTACTCGCCTCAACAAAGCGCACCTCCTGGTAAGTTTAGAATTTGATTTTGAACATTTTCATTTTTGGACATTTTCCCAGCTTCAAGTAAAATATGTTTGCAAGCGTTAAGCTTGTTGACAAGCTAGAAGGTGTGGAAAAATTCTATGCCTGCAAGTATAGGATTGGTCTCATTCTTGAAGAGAATGACCTAGCAAGATTCATCAAAGAAGAAGTGTCGGAGCCCGCTGATGCTGTAGAAAAAGCAAAGCACCAAAAGGACACAATCAGGGCCAAAAGAATCATTGCATATTCAATCAAAGACCACCTGATTCCCTATGTGTCATCAAAGAAGACTCTGAAAGAAATGTTTGATGCCCTAAACAGACTATATGAAGGAAATAACATAAACTAGAAGATGAATCTTAGAACTTAGCTCAAGAATACAAGAATGCAGAAAGGAGAATCAATCCAAGAGTACTTCTCCAGAATATCCCAATTCAAATAACAACTAGAAGCAATTGGAGATACTATAGACGAAGATGAACTTATAATGACGACCCTAAATGGTCTCACAAGACCTTGGGATGCATTCATACAAACGATTTGTGCCAGAACATAGAAATTGAAGTTTGACAGTCTATGGGAAGAATGCATCCAAGAAGAAACAAGAGTATCTAACCGAGAGGATTTACTAGCAAGAGATGAAGATCAATCCCTAGCTACTCACACTAAAGGAGGAAGAAAGAAGTCTTACTTCCAGAAAGAGACTTACAAGGAGTCTCAACCGCAAAACAAATTCAATCATAAAGAATCCCATCCAAGGATATTTCAGAAGAAAGGACAACGAAAGGAAAGAGATTAATCATATGTACAATGCTACCATTGTGACAAGATGGGACACACTGCGAAATTTTTTCTAGCTAGACGAGAAGAATACAAGAGGAAACAAAAGAGGCACCATGCCCATGCAGTTGAAGATGGAGAGCTACCTACAAAGATGTTAAGAGAACAAATTAAAGAACATGTCTTAATCTCGGCCCTCTCAGGATCGGTAACACGTAGAGAGGACACTTGGCTCATTGATAGTGGTGCCTCCAAGCACATGAAGAGACAAAGAGATATTCTCTCTTACATTTCAGAAAAGAAGTTTTCTCAGAAAGTGACACTTGGAGATTACCAATATCCCATCAAGGGAGTGGGAGAATAAAACTACAAACTGAATTCAGGAAATTCAATGAAGATGAGGGATGTACTCTATGTACCAGGTTTGACAAAGAACCTACTCTCGATTTCAACCTTAGAAAATAAAGGCTTCAGAATTGCCTTTATAGATGGAGAAGTTATTATGTGGGCTAACGGAGAAACCTTAAATGAAGCAATCATCATTGGAAGTGAATAAAATGGCTTGTATAAGCTAAAGGGTCACTCAGAGGCTGCCATGAACCACGCCATTGAAAACTCATGTGAAATTTGGCATAGAATATTAGCTCACATTAACTACAAGGTGCTACCATACATATGCAAAGTTGTCACAGGTTTACCAGAACTCAAGGTTGATCATGAAGGCGTATGCAATGGATGTGCACAAGGGAAGAACATCAAGAACCCTTTTCCAAATAGAGACAACAAAGAAGAAGGAGTCCTAGAACTCATCCATTCAGATGTGTGTGGCCCAATGACATCATCCTCCATGAGTGGGTATGTATACTATGTATCATTCGTTGATGATTATTCTCGTAATACCTGGTTGTATTTTTTGAAATCTAAAGATGAAGTGTTCAACAAGTTCAAGGAATTCAAAGCCTTGATAGAGAATCTTTCTGAAAGAAATATCAAGATACTCAGTTTAGATAATGGAGGAGAATACACCTCAAAAGAGTCCGTGAGGTTCTGGAAATATGTTGGGATCAAGAGGGAACTCACTACTCCCTATAATCCTCAACAAAATGGTGTGGCTGAAAGAAAGAACAGAATGATACTGGAAGCCGTGAAGACCATGATCCATGATCAAGATCTTCCTATGTGCTTATGAGTAGAAGCAAAAATGACAGCCGTATATGTGCAAAATTGATTGTCCCATAGTGCACTTGGGTTCAAGACCCTGCAAGAGATGTTCACCAGAAAGAAGCCAGAGGTAAGCCATCTCAAAATATTTGGCTGCCCAATATTTATACATATACCGAAAGAGAAAAGAAACAAGCTAGAACCCTCAGGAAAGAAGGGAATATTTGTGGGATACTGTGAGGTATCCAAGGCCTTTTGGATCTATATACCAGGTCATCGCCACATTTAGATCAACAGGGACGTGACCTTTGATGAAGATGCAACACTTAAGAAATTAAGAAAATTCCATCTTGAAGAGGTATATGAAGAGGAACCCGTAATCCCCAGAGTTGCAGAATCAATGAGGGAGGTTCCTAGAGCTGTTGAACCAGTGAGGGAAGTCATAACTTCCCCTGATGAAGAAATTCATAACTTCCCCTGATGAGGAAATTATAGAAGATCATGATGTAGCAGAGTTTCAAGAACCTGCTTAGATGACGATCCTCCATAAAAGAAAACCAACTTGGGCTAGAGATCTTATTCAAGACACAGAGAAATATGGTGTTCCCGAAGGAACCACGAGACATGTGAAGAAACTTAAGCCATTCTCCAGTTATATGGCTTTGATGTGTGATCTCCTAGAAAAGGAGCCTACCTGCTTTGAAGAAGCCATTCAGAAGAAAGAATGGGCAGATGCCATGACAGAAGAATACCAATTCATAATAAAGAACGATGTATGGGAAATAGTTCCCAGACCGAATAGCAAGGATGTGGTATCGTCCAGATGGCTCTTCAAAATAGAACATGCTGATGATGGAAGTATTGAGAGGCGTAAAGAAAGATTTTTAGCTCGTTTTTTTTCTTAAAAATAAGGCATTGAATATGAAGAGACATTCGCTCCTGTAGGCAGATATAGTTCGATCAGAACCATCATAGCCCTTGCAGCTAAGATGAAGTGGAAGTTACACCATATGGACGCAAAGATATCTTTCCTAAATGGTGTTATTGAAGAGGAAGTGTATATAGAGCAACCTCAAGGATTTGAACTTGAAGACAGAAAGTCTTATGTCTGCAAGTTGAAGAAATCCTTGTATGGATTGAAGCAAGCCCCTAGATCTTTCTATGGCCGGATAGACAACTTTCTGATGAATTTGGGATTTACCAAGAGTAAAGAAGATTCTAACCTCTACTTCAAGTTTATGAATGATGAGCCAGTGATACTATTTCTATATGTGGATGACTTATTCTTAATTGGAGAAGAAAATCTCATCAACAAATGTAAGAAGAGACTCGCTTCAGAATTTGAGATGAAAGACCTTGGCCTAATGCACTATTTCTTAGGTCTTGAGGTATGGTAGAGTCCAGAGAGGATCTTCCTTAACCAAGGGAAGTATGCAGTCGAAATATTGAAGATATTCGACATGTTAGAGTGCAATCCCATGAATACACCCATGGAAACGAAGCTGAAGCTGATGGTCGATACTTCGTTAGAATTGATTTATGCCACATTGTACAGACAGATTATTGGATTGTTGATGTACCTGATGAACACCAGACCAGACATTTGTTTTTTCATGAACAACTTGAGTCAGTTTCTGGTAGAACCCAGACATGTTCACCTTGTGGCTGCAAAACATGTGATGAGGTACCTTAAGGGTACATTAGATTGTGGTCTCAATTATGATGGAGATCATGATTTCACATTGAGTGGGTACACTGATTCAGATTGGGCAGGAAGTGTTTTTGACAGAAAAATCACTTGAGGATGTTGTTTCAGTTTGGGATTAGCCATGATCTTGTGGCAGAGTAGGAAGCAATCCAACATTGCTCTCATCACAGTGGAAGTAGAATACATTGATGCATGTTCTGCCAGTTGCAAATCTTCGAAAGTTGTTGACCGACCTATTTGACCTAGAGATGGAAGCAACCATTATCCTATGTGACAACCAGAACTGTATAAAGATGACAGAGAATCCTATATTCCATGACAGATCAAAGCACATAGAGATTCATTATCATTACATCAGTGACATGGTGCAGAGAGGAGCCTTAAAGCTCCAATACGTTAGCACAGATGAACAGGTTGCTGATGTTTTGACCAAGCCTCTATCTCGTGTAAAGTTTGAGCACTTTTGAGATAAGCTTGGGATAGTCCAAAAGGACCTTCCTCGAAAGGGGGAGTAGTTGTTGTGATGAGACATATCTTGCTTCTAGCTTCAGTGTTGTGATGTAAATAAAGAAGATGTGATGAGAATAGTATTGTGCTTCCGGCTTGACAGCTGTGACGTAAAGCCAATTTAGTATCTTTCTTCCAACCTGATGGCTATGAAGTAAAACAAGACGATGTGATGAGACTAGTACTGTGCTTCCGGCTTGATAGCTATGACGTAAATCTAGTCTAATATCTTGCTTCCAACCTGATGGTTGTGACGTAAAGCAAGATGATGTGATGAGACTAGTACTATGCTTCCATCTTGAGAAGCTATGACGTAAAGCTAGTCTAGTATCTTGCTTCCAGCTTGAGTGTTGTGACGTAAAGAAAGACATTGAGATGAGACTAGTACTGTGCTTCCAGCTTGATAGTTGTGATGTAAAGTCAGTCTAGTATCTTGCTTCCAGCTTCAGTGCTGTGACGTAAAGTAAGACGTTGAGATGAGACTAGTATTGTGCTTCCAGCTTGAGAAGTTGTGACGTAAAGGCATTCTAGTATCTTGCTTCTAGCTTGATTGTTGTGACGTAAAGCAAGATGAGTACTGAACTTCCATCTTAACATCTGTGACGTAAAGCCAGTCCTGTATTATGATGATCCAACCTCGTGTTGTGATGATGATGATGTATTAGTTTTATACTAATACATATTTGTTAATGTTTATTCCATTATTATAGTTCTTTGCATTTCCATAGATAAGAGCATCATAAGAACAAGATCACTGAGAAATACACATCCACAAGAGACACAACATTTATCCTGGGAAACTCTCTAGGGGAAGAAACCCCAGCAAAAACTTCCTTATCATAAATAGCTTATACAATGTTCAAGAGATAACTCAAACCAATACAGAAAGTCCTCCCAAGAGATGCGCCACCCTTCTTCTCCTCTCTCCAACTTGTAATTGCAACTTGCCTCATAAGAGAATGAGCAAGTGAGTTGTGTGTAAGAAGTGAGGCGCTAGCCTCTTATTTATATCAACCTGGCATGTGTGAAAGGTCACCATCTGGCAGGGCCGACCTCTCACTCTGGGTGGGTAAACCCACCTTTAATTAATTCTGGGTCTTCCATTATAACTATTGGGGTCGACTTCTTATTCTGCACTTTGTAATTGTCCGATGACCAATCCGCAAAAGGGGATTTAGTCCTTATACAATTACCGACATGATTAATCCTCAATGGGAATTAATTTAATAACAATAATAATAATAATGAAATGATTAATCCACAATGGGGATTTAATCCAATAATAATAATGACATGATTAATCCACAATGGGGATTTAATCCAATAACAAAATAATAAATTGAATGCTCTTCGCAGTTACATTATTTCAACACTCCCCCTTAACAAAAAGGGTATTCTTCATCAGCATCAAGTGAGAGAGGTCTGCATCATCAGTGGCATCTTGGAGGATGGTATTGTCAATATCATCTTGAACCATTGTCTAGCACATTTACGAGTCATCGAAAGTTTTCTTCATCAGCAGCATCATCATTCTCAAAAGAATGCTATCATCATCTGCATCAAATATGTATCAGTAAAATGATACCTCATCACAACACTAGGCTGTCACATCTCAGTACTACACTAGCTCAATGTCACAACGATTAAGCTGGTAGCTCAGTGTCAGTCACATCTTGCTTTACGTCTAACAACTAGGTCAGAAGCATGACTCATCTTGCTTTACGTCTAACAATGAGATCAGAAGCAAGGAACACATCAACATCTCGCTTTACGTCTAACAACGAGGTCAGAAGCGAGGAATCACAGCGTCATGCTTTACATCTAACAACTGGGTCAGAAGCATGACTCATCTTGCTTTACGTCTAACAACTAGGTCACAAGCAAGGAACTAGCGACATTATGCTTTACGTCTAACAACTAGGTCAGAAGCATAATTCATCTTTCTTTACATATAACAACTAGGTCAGAAGCAAGGAATTAGCGGCGTTATGCTTTACGTCTAACAACTAGGTCAGAAGCATAACTCATCTTGATTTAC
>JASDQU010736277.1:190696-210034 GCA_032191745.1 Picea mariana | reverse complement strand
AGAGAGAGAGAGAGAGGTGCATCTTTGGGAGAGGGAATTCTGTACTTGTTTGAGTTATCTCTTGGCATTGTATTGGCTATCTATAATAAGGAAGTTTTGTTGGGTTTTCTTCCCCTAGAGGGTTTCCCAGGATAAATGCTGTGTCTCTTGTGATTGTGTATTTCTCAGTGACCTTGTCTTATGTTGCTATTATCTATTGAAATGCAAAGAACTATAATATTGTCTTAAACATTAACACATCCTTTGGGAACTGTTTTTTCCCTATCCTCCCTCCACTTTGTGGAAGTGCCTCCTTTGGTATATTTTCATTCCTTGGCATTCCAACACTTCATGGGAGTGCCTCCTTTGGGACCTCTTCATTTTCTAGCCTTCCTTCACTTCATGAGAGTGCCTCCTTTGGGAACTCTTCATTCCTTAGCCTCCCTACACTTTACATGAGTGCCTCCTTTTGGAATTCATCATTCTCTAGCCTTATTCATAGGGATACCTCCTTTAGGAACTAGTTATTCCTTATCCTCCTTTATAGGGACATCTCCTTTGTAGGAACTCTGTTCATCATCATGAGACACCTTTCATATAATTTCTACCCCTTCATCACACAAGTGAAGGCCCCATGTATAACCTATGAATTTTATGTTTATTTTGTTTAAAACTCTTACACCATAGGTTATGTTTGTCTATGTGGATGATATCATCAAATTCATCCATTTTTCACACTTCTTTTGTGGCCCCACATTAGGTATAACTCATCAAACTATCCTATAGTCTTAGTATCTTCGTCTCTACATTGCATTTTTACCTATTGCCACCTTTGACTTTGACAAGATTGTACCCTATATTGGTGGGTGATTTTACCCATCAAAGTTGCTTTTGTCCCTTATTGGATAGCAATTCTCCTCCTTACATGGTTTTCCCTAGTTTAGCACACTTTCCATGTTGGCACCCATGCCGATTTTTCCCATAAGAGTGAGAGTCTTCATGGTCTATAACTACATAAATGAGCCTCATTCCTTTATCTTATCAATTGCTAAAATTTACACAATGTAATATTGACTGATTACACTTGGTTTATTTCCTTGATTTAGACTCAAGATGATGAACCACAGTTTCACAACATTCCCATGTTAAAGCTTCATCTACAATAAAATCACCATCATTCACCCAACTTTAGAAGACATACCCTAGGAACTTACTAAATTGATAACCATTTGTCATTATGTTCCTTACCCATAGTTAAAAACCATTTGGTCTCACATGGTGTAGGTATCCTCATTGCATAAAGAGAAAAAAGTTCTTTTATACTTTTTTTTAAAACCCAAATACAAGAAACAAAAATTCCTAAAACAAACCAAAAAGGTAAAAAGATAAGTTTTTGTACTATTGCATCAAACATAATTTCTAGTTTGGGTTGTTGTCAACATCACCCTTATGCGAATTATTATTATTGTGCCACCTTATCCTTCACTTTTGTAGGCATCGTTGGGTCTCGAGTCTCATCTTTCTCCATTAATCCAAATTTGTCATCGTGGCCTATGAATAAATATTTTTCCCATATATTCACTTTTGTCACCTAGACATTAAGTCACACTAATCCTTAAAATATGACATCACCTCTATGGTTACTAGTACACTTATAGTATTACTCACCTCCCCTATATTGAAGTTGACATTTAGTTGAGTTATCTAGTATCAAATTTATATTTGTTTCCATGATCAACGATCATGTTATGATTTTCTCAAGATAAGCCCTATGTCAAAACCTATTACAACCTTTTATATTGAGTATACTACAATGAATTACACTTATTAATGTTCCTCTTACTTGTGTTGGTATATTGAGAATCATATTCCCTTTCTCCAATGGATTTTATCTTATCAACTTCAAAACATTTTCTCTAGGATTTTGATTTAGAGGCTTAGTACCTTGGATACCAGTTTCATCCTTGGTAATGTTCGTCATATGCAACAAGGTTTCTAATCATTGGTTCTTGAATGTGTGGTTACTTTTGGTGTTCAATTTTAACAAATTTATTCACACTACATTGATTCATACTAAGTATCTTGGTACCCATCATCATCATTGGTGGGCCACCTCATGTCTAGAAAATATTTACATTATTGATCTTTGACCAAATAGTTTATCCCATGATTGTCCAATATAGTTCATCATTACATTGTTTAGAATTCATGCATCGTGATTATCACCTTATAGATCCAATCAGAGGCCAATGAACATGTGAAACTCTTTTTCACCCTTTTTGTGGGCCTTAAGTATGTGCTTACAAACAATAAGATATAAACATGTTTTGAGCCCTCTTCCACTGTAATTGTTTTGCAGTAGGTTCATGCTCTCATTAGGGTAGAATTCATTCATCACTTAATACAAATAGAATAATGGTCACAATCTCCTTCTTGATTTGGATAGTAGTAAATAATTTTTTTCTTTTCTTTTGGTGTAACTAGCACAACATTTATCCACTGAGTCAAATAGTCCATTGTTGTGATGATATATTGGGCCCCTGATTAGCAATCAAAACAATTTTATCCTTCATTAATGTTTTAAGGGTATCAACATACTTAAGATCAAAGGACAAAATAATATTTTTATCCTCAAACTCTTGAATCTTGCCAAAAATTAAGAATATTTTAGCATAGGTTGAAATGAAATACTTGATAAATTAAAAATTTATTATACTAGATGACATGGTCACAAAATACCAGTAATGAGGTCACATGCTCATTATTGAAATACAAGTTTGAGGAATCCATAAGTAATCAAGGGACAAACAAAATTGGCCAGGAACCAAACATTCATTTCTAGATGTATTATGACTCTTGTTCATATGCATAACATTACAAAAACCAACTTGAATTGATTGTTATAAGAGCATGTGTATACCAACCTTTTTGAAAAGATTATATCTTAATTTAAACTCATATTTGTTGTTCTAATTGTGGCCTTTTCTCTCTCTCCAAGATGGGGTTTCCCTCAACACGGTTCTCTTTCTCTTAATTCTAGAAAAACAAACATGATGTATTTTGGTTATATGTTTTTCCTCTTAACTTCACACATTAGGGGGAATCTATTATCACACCATTTTCATCCACTTGCATAAATGTAAAGGTTTACACCAAAAACATCACTTATGGGCATATACTAGCACAATGAAGCACATGAAGCATAAAATCATGATAAATTCCTAAGTTATCTATGGAGAATCAATGGAAAACCATGTAGTTGAAAAAATATATGATTGCACAACACATCAATTCATGGGCCATATAATTTGCATGGGTAATCCTTAAATACTTATGCAAGGTTCTTGTATGTCATCAACACAATAAATTTATTAACCAATCAAGTGTCATGCTATTTCCATGTGGTTTCTGATATTTATGATGAGGTACTAGAGTTATTAAAGAAAATTTCATGGTCATACTTGGGAAACTTCTCCACTTTATTTTCATGGAATTCTCCAATAAAAATTATAAATGTAAGCTTCTCTCATGAGTTAAAAGCAATTAATGAATGGAAGGTTATGTTACAGAAGTATAGCATGAAATTGAGAGTCATTATTTTCAATCATTTCATTGTGCCTCAAAGGTGTTGGTATTGATCATTTATATCCTTCATTAAGGAGATCATTTCCTCCATCTATGACCAAGTAAAAGAGAAGGCCTCAAAGACAATAGAATGTGACTCTCATCGAGAGAGCCTAGAGATCATTTGCACAATCAAGGTGATATTGTTCATATTTGTAATATACTTTTTCACTTCTAGTGATACAAATCCTTTTTTTTTCTCCCTTCCCCTCCCTCACAGCTATTAAATGTGTTTTCTTTTGGATGATTTTCATGATTTACCATTGGATTGAAAACTAACCATACAAGTTATTGATATTTGGAGAGATTCATAATGCTATTTGTTATTATTATTATTGTGTGTAGGTTTATAAATGAGACTTATTTACTCGAATCTACCTTCTCTTGCTCCACACCAACAATTAGTTCATAAAATTTCATTCAAAGATTCATTTCACCCTTCTTTCCAAATTTGTGTTTTTTTACATGTTAATTAAAGTAATTGATTCAATGTTTCTCACTCACACAATTGTATATTTCACTTTTTGTCTACAATTTTAGTAGTTTTGACCTATTGAATAAGTGAATTTGTTACATCCTTACACCAAATCACCCACAACAGTGTGATGTCTAAAGTTGTAGAGAAAGGTTGAATTATAAGTTATCATTTGTTGCATGGCATCTTATTTTACATTAATCAACCGATGTTTTGGGAAAGAAAGCAATAGAAAAGGACCGATGGACCATCCAATGAGGAGTTGGAAAGATTCTATGGGAGGGTTGTTAAAGATAATAGGGAATAGAAGGATAACGAACATAGAGTATGGATGTCTAGCACATTACCATTGATTTAGAAAGTATGGATTAATGAGATAGTTTGGGAAGAATAATATGTCGCTACAATGATAAATAAATTAAGGCAATGTCGAGCATATCTACAATAAGATGAAGAGATTGACTATATAGTGGAAATTTGAGGAAAAATAGACAACCACATAAAAAATTACAATAAATTAGGGGATAAATACAAGAAAACACAAAGAATGGAGGGGTTCTTCTTATGAAGAGAAGGTCATATAAGGATGAATTAGCACAACCTATGGCCTAGCAATGAAACAAACATGAGTTGAATGAGAATGAGTACAAAGGACAAAGAGCCTAATTGTAATGATATTATGCAGAAATATTAATAAGAGATGAAGAGATCAATCTAAGTGGTTTTCCCCTCATGGTTTAGTTGAGCACTCAACACACCCTCAAAATTTCTAGAATTTTGGGGTACCACTTTGCTTTCATTTTTATCTTTGATTTTGATTTGTTTGATCAACATTTCATTTTAAAGCTTCCTCTTGAAAAATTTTCCCCTCTCGAGTAATTTTTCCCTTCTGGTTGTGTCCCAAACATGAGTTGAGTGATTATTGGAAAGAATATAACAAATCTGGTTTAATTTTAGGACAAAATGGGTTTTGGAACTTAGATATTTTGAATAAAAAGAGAAAAACCTTTCAAATCCATGAATTTCCCGAACCTCGACTGACAACTTTTCCAATCATCGATAGTGCATCAGGTGTCGACCATCTCTGTGCATGAAATTGGAAACAATCAAGAAAACTTGTCGATTTTCAATGTGTATCGATCGTCAATTCTCGATCCCTACCTATCATGCAACATTTGGAGTGAGGCCTCGAGTTCACCGACACCAATGAGTGAACCAATTGAACAAGCCATGACTGTCTAATGTGCATATTTGAACAAATCCTGACCATTGATATCCTAAACCAATATCTTCCTGATCCCAGATTTATGAGTGTCCACGTCATTCGACGAACTTTCACCTCATACAACACAATCATCTACCACATGGAATTCCATACTGCCACCTCATCTGCCAAGTCAGCCGAAACGTAATCAAAGCAACCTTGTATTGCCACATCAAATATGAAATGTCATCTATGACACATCATGTCATACAAATTTATCAAGACCATCTTTTGTCAAGGGGTTTCTGTGAAAGAACAAGAAAATTTAAACCATCAATGAAGATATGATGACATCAATGAAGTTCATCGGTCGTCGGCGAATAATGTCCCCTTTTGTAGAAAGATGATTGTTAGAAAAAACAGGATCACAGAGCAATAAAATAAAACAAATGTGGAAATAAAACACAGAAGATACACAATACAATAGAGACATAGATATACATGGTTTACCCAATATGGGCTACGTCCACCAGAGAAATTACCAGGTCCTTCCTTTACTACTTTATAGCAAAATGAATGGATACAACCTACAACACACCCATTGTAACTTCCTCTTATTTCTCTCACACTCTCCTCTCTTAGAATACAATATTCACACACACACAACCGCAATACAATTCCCTCATGAAAATAGGGTTTCCTCCTAGGGAAAAAAACTCTAACATACTTCTACCGTCATATCTGCGACCTTATAATGAGTGGTCCAAATTGACTACGAAATTACAATATTTTACAAGGCCATTTTCCCCAAAATTTCTCTTCGATGGTGCTGCCCTCGTATCCCCCGCTAAGAAATGGGATCCAAGAACGACTAAAACAAACCTTTGAATCAAGAAGATAATCATACTCCACAACCAACAATATCCCACTTGAAGACTGATCACAACAACTCCACTGATGTTTTATTTGCTGGACTATGATCCACCTTGGACCTAGAAAATTTATCATCTTCACCTTCATGCTTGAAGACCAACTTAAGCTGAGAAGGAACTTAGTTTCTCCTTGGTTACTACCTTTTTTAACATGTTTGCAGGATTATGGCTAGTATTTATCTTTTCTAGCTTCAAATGTCCATCTTCCAATATGGGATTATATGGAATGGTACCTGATCTGTATATACTTAGTATTAGAATGGGAGGTTGATTTCTTTGCAATATGAATGGCACTCTCGCTTTCACAATACATCCTACTATTCTCTTGCTTCTTTCCCAATTCCTCCATAAACCTATGTAACCAAATTATCTCTTTACTAGCCTCTATAACAACAACATTCTCTACTTCCTTTGTTGAAAGTGCAACAACCTTTTGCAGTTTCGAAATCCAACTTATTGTTCTTCCATGTATAGTAAAAACATACCCCGTGGTGCTCTTCTTGCTATCTCTATCACCTTCCATATATGAATCAACATATCCCTGTAGAACAATGTCTGAACCTCCAAAACATAATGCATGAGTAGTATTACCTCTCAAATACTTGAGAATCCACTTTACTACCTCCCAATGTTCTTTACCTGGATTATTAATATACCTTCTCATATCTCCCACTGCATGTGCAATATCTAGTCTTGTGCAAACCATCACATACATCAAGCTGCCAATTGTTGATGAATAAGGGACCTTGCACATGTATTATATCTCCTTATGTTTCTTGGGATACATTTCCTTAGTTAGTTTGAAATGGATGGCCAAAGGTGTACTGACTGGTTTTCATTCTGCATTCAAAACCTCTCCAACACCTTCTCTATGTACTCACCCTAAGACAATGTCAATTTGTGATTTTTCATGTCTCTTGTTATTCTCATACCAAGGATTTTCTTTGCAACACCCAAATCCTTCATCACAAATGAATTAGCTAACTTCTTCTTGATCACATTTATATCCTACATATTAGACCCTGCAACAAGCATGCCATCTACATACAATAGCAAGATAATATAACTTCCATTTTATGGCCTTATAAAATAAACAGAGTGAGTAGAATGACATCTAATATAACCTTGTTCTATCATAAACCTGTCAAACTTCAAATACCATTGCCTTAGAGATTTCTTTATGCCATTCAATCTCTTCTTCAACATGCATACCAAATTCTATTTTCCTTTGACCTCATAGCCTTGTGGCTGCTGCATATAAATATATTCCTCCAAATCCCCATGGAGATTTTTTTTTTTAAATCTAACTGTTAAATATGCAAATATTCTACTGCTACAAGACTTAAAATAGACCTAATTGAAGTCATATTAACAAAGGGAGAAAATATTTCATCAAAATCTATACCTTTCTTTTGTGCAAACCCCTTTACAACAATTCTATCCTTGTACCTCTTTTTTCCTCCATATTCTTCCTTCAACTTGTAAACCCATTTGTTCTGCAATGCTCTTTTTCTTGCAGGAAACTGAACGAAGTCCCAAGTCTGGTTATTTACCAAGGATTCCATTTCCTCTTTCATTCCTTGCTCCCACATCTTTTTAGTTTCTACATGCATTTCCTCTTCATAACTTTCTGGTTCACCAAAATCAATCAACAATAAATAATACAATGACGGAGAGTATCGTTCAGGGGGTCTAGTTAACCTGGTATATATTCTAACAACACTTGCAGGAGTTTGAGGTACCTTCTGCTCATGTTGTTGTACATTTTGATTTTCTGGTAGCTTTGGAATTTCTTTTTCAGTGATCTCATCAAGCACTGTGTATTCTAGTTTTTCTTTTTCCTGTTTCTTTCCCTACAACTGATATTTGTAAATAACCTTCTCATTGATTATGGCATATCTACTCCTAATGATTTTTCAATTTTCATAATCCCACAAGAGATAACCAAATTCATTGACACCATATCCAATAAAGGTACACTACTTGGATTTTGCCTTAATCTTTGTTCTATTTTCTTTATCAATATGGAAAAATGCTTCACATTGACCGAAAGTCTTCAAAAAAGAATAGTTTACCTTTTTACCTATCCATTCCTCTTCTAGAATTACACCATCCAAAGATCTTGAAGGCCATCTATTTATTAAGTAAACAAACATATCTACAACATCTCCCCAGAACTGTAAGGGAAACCCAACATGCAATCTCGTACTCCTTGCACGCTCCATGATTGTCATGTTCATCCTTTCTGACACATTATTTTCTTGTGGTGTTCCTAGAACTATTTTCTCTCTATGAATCCCATGGTATGAACAATAATGTTCAAACTCATTGCTACAATATTCTCCTCCATTGTATGATATGATACACTTCAACCTTTTTCCTATCTCATTCTCGACCAAAGCTTTCCATTTCTTAAAAGTATCAAAAACATCATATTTTTGTTGAATGCATAAAACCCAAGTTTTTATAGTTGCATCATCAATAAAAGTAACATAATAACGAGAGCCACCAAGAGATGATACCTAAGCTGGTCCCCATACATATATATGCACAAGATCTAACCTTTCATTCTTATTTTCTTTTATGACTCTGAGAAATCTAACTCTCTTCTACTTTCCATAAACACAGTGCTCACATAAATCCAAATCAATTTGTTTAAGATCTGCCAACAAATTTATTTTGTGAAGTATTTGCATCCCCCTCTCACTCATGTATCCAATCCTATGATGCCACAGTGTTGTATCCACTCCTGTAGAAGCTAAAGAGATAGAAGAGTTAGTATTACCAATACATAAATACAATGTATCTACCTTCTCTCCTTTTTCTATCACCAATGATCCTTTGGTGACCTTCCACGCCTTATCCGTAAATATAGATATACAATCTTCACTTTCCATCTGCCCTGTTGAAAACATATTTTTCCTTATATTTGGAACATGTCTTAGCTCTTTCAACAACCATTAGTTTCCATTCTTTTGCTTTATTTGTACATTACCCATTCCAACAATTTTGCATGGTGCATCATCACCCAAATGAACCTTTCCAAAATCATCTTGAACGTAATCTAGAAAATGTTTCCTATGCGGTGTGGAATGAAATGAATCCCTTGAATCTACTACCCAAGACTCAAAAATATTATCTACAAAAAGAATCAAAGCATCTTGTAACACATCACCTATTACATTTTCTTCTTGATTTTTCTCCTGTTGTCCATCTCTTTGTTTCTTTTGAGCTATGTAGTCTTTCTTCAGATGTCCTTTCTTCCCACAATTCCAACATTATATCTTTCCCAGTCTAGATTTGGATATACCCTTCCTATAAATCTCATGGTTCCCTAAGCCCTTTCCTCTCTCCTTTTTTCTTCCCCTGTTCTCCATGATCAATGCATTACCTGATGTCTCACCTGTGATTTTATGTTGCATTTCCTTGCTAAGGATAACACCAACAACATCATCAAATTTTAGAGTGTTTGAACCAAAGATAGATTTACTTATAGTCATGACCAAGCCATTCCAGTTTTTTGGAAATGAACACATGATTATAAGAGCCCTGACCTCATCATCAAAGGCCACTTTTCCAGAACTTAGATGATTAGTAACCATTTTAAATTCATTTAAATGATCTGCAAGAGACCCACCTTCTGACATATTCATATTAAATGATTTTCTTCATTAGAAATACCTTATTGGACACCGAGGGTTTTTCATACAATTTAGCCAATGCATCCATCAACTCCTTCATTGTCTTTTCTTTTAAAATATTGAAAGCCACCGATGCTGCCAGGCTCAACCGTATCATTCCTAGTGCCTTTCTATCAAGAACCTCCCATTCTTCGTCCTTCATGGTCGTAAACTTCTTTTCTATTCTACCCAATGGTAGGAATAGATCCTTCTGATATAAATAATCTTCCATCTGCATCTTCCATAACTGGTATTTTTTTTCCGTTAAATTTCTCGACCCTAAACTTTCCATATTCTACCATTGCTCCCACTCGAACCAGGAACCCTCTTTTCCTGCAAGTTACCTTTCACTTTGATACCAGTTGTTAGAAAAAATAGAATCACAGAGAAATAAAATAAAACAAATGTGGAAATAAAACACAGAAGATACACAATACAGTAGAGACACAAATATACGTGGTTCGCTCAGTGTGGGCTATGTCCACTAGATAAATTTATAGGTCCTTACTTTATTATTGTCCAGCAAAATGAAGGGATACAACCTACAACACACCCGTTGTAACTTCCTCTTCTTTCTCTCATAGCCTCTTCTCTTATAATACAATATTCACACACACACACAACCGCAATACAATTCCTTCATGAAAAGAGGGTTTCCTCCTAGGGAAGAAAACCCTAACATAAATTCTACCGTCAGATCGACTACCTTATAATGAACGTTCCAGATTGACTATGAAATTGCAATATTTGACAAGGCAAAATTTCCAAAAATTTCACTTCGGTGGCGTTGTCCTGAATCCCCCGCCGGGGGGTATCCATTTATTGTCGTTTCCCCCTTTAGACCCCCCCGAAGACAATAAGGGGAGAAATCCCCCCTACATCCCCCCGTTAGAAACTGGTATCCAAGAACAGATGAAACAAACCTATGAATCATGTAGATAATTAGGCTCCACAACCAACATATGACAAGGCAGGTCTCCCTGTCAATGGTCGATGCTCCATCAGTGATCGATGCTTCATCGAAATCCACCATTCTCCCCATGAACAAGAGATTACATCAATGATCGATGCTTCATCGAAATCCACCATTCTCTCTCCCACAATTTCTTTCCAACACATGAAGGATCGCGCTAATGACCAAACTTGTTGATGAAGAATTTTTAATATGGACCGTCTATCATATACCATTGGTCAATCATGGTTGTTGAAAGTTTGAACATGAAATCAATTGCTTACGTTGTTTTATGTCCAATTATACTTCGCCACATTTGACTTAGCACTCCTAGTTGACACATTGGATGAATACTCATGCATCATGTCATTGTATAAACACACTTGTTGGACATGTCACCACCTTGAAAAAAATTCTCCACGACAATAGAAAAAAGAATTTTTTGACACAATATTTCATTGAGATTGGAAATAAACAATAGCATGAAACAAACTTGAACTACCGATAACCACAAATGCTTGAATCTTGACGTAAACATTCATTACGCGCCAAGCCACACCAATTTAAAAATGTCGATGGACTAAATAACAACCTCCTCACATCGTTGTTCGACGTAACTCATTAGTGTTGAGCATGGTGCTGGTGGCACAATCAAACCTCCAAGATTTTCATAGATTCCATTGTACTCGATGATTGTGATTGTCGGATTTGATTGACGAAAGGTAGGATATATGAGCGCTAGGGTTCCTTATCTCATGCATTCTTTCCAATAAACATTTGAGAGAGTTCATGCAATGAAGAGAGTCTAAAAAACTAGACGGTGTGCACGACAAATCTTGGGTATTGCTAAGTTCTTATTGTGGTGACTAGAACCGCAAGTATTGAGTTTAATTTTTTATTTTCTTATCTAGGTATGTGTTTCAATTTTATAGTTGTTGTGTTTTCCACACAATTGCGAATGAATTGTGAGATTAACAATGTGGTTTTGTCCAGGAAAATGTCTCCGTGCAAACCGACCACTATGAAGTCCCTAAAAATTCCTAAGGGGAAGAACATACTAGCTAGCAAAGCTTCGGGCATAGTCATTGTTGAAGAGATGGAGCATGTTCCAAAGAAACAACCTATAATTTGGCTCCCATAGAAGAAAGTTTTCAACCAACTGCCACTATATAAAGACACAAACTCGAGCACCGCATCCAAGGTACTATTTCTCTCATGGAACGATTTATTCAATAAAATTCATCACTCAAATTTCCCAGAATTCACACCCCAAAGTAGCCCGAAAATTCGAACCTTAGATGACCAGGTGTTTATGAACATCAAATGCTCCTTATTGCACAAGGTGTTAATTTTTAAGCCATTATTATATTTCTGTGCATTTCAATAGATAACAACAACAAGACAAGATCATTGAGAAATACACAATCACAAGAGACACAACATTTATCCTGGGAAACCCTCTAGGGGAAGAAAACCCAACAAAACTTCCTTAGTATAGATAGCCAATACAATGCCAAGAGATAACTCAAACAATTATAGAATGTCCTCTCCCAAAGATGCGCCTCTCTCTCTCTCTCTTCTCCAACTGCAGCTCTGAAACTTGTCTCTCAATGAACAAGTGAGGTGTGTCTAAGTGAGGCGCTAGCCTCCTTATTTATACTAATCTAGCACAAGTGTCTATTCACTAGCAGGGCTGACTTCTTAATCTGGGTGGTTATAACCACCTTTATTATATTTCGGGGCCTCTTTGATATATTCTGGGGTCGACTTCTTCTTTTGCCTATTACAATTACATTATGACAAATCCGCAAAAGGGGATTTGGTCCTTTTACAATAGCCGACATGATCAATCCACAATGGGGATTGATCCAATGAATAATATATCAAATAATAATAAGAATACACTTTGCAGTTACATTATTTCAACACTCCCCCTTAACAAGAAGGGTATTCTTAAGCAGCATCAGACAAGAGAGAGGCCTTTATCATCAACAACATCGGGAGGACAACATCATCAATATCATCTTGGAACACTGACTGGCGTATCTATAAATCATTGGAATTTTTCTTCATCGGCAACATCGTCATTCTCAAAGGAATGCAATCATCATCTGCATCAATATGTATTAGTATAAAACTAATACATCATCATCATCACAGCACGAGGTTGGCTCATCATAATACATGACTGGATTTACGTCACCGTTGTTAAGATGGAAGCTCAATACTCGTCTTTCTTTACATCACAACAATCAAGCTGGAAGCAAGATACTAGACTGGCTTTACATCACAACTTCTCAAGATGGAAGCACAATACTAGTCTCATCTCAACGTCTTTCTTTACGTCACAACACTCAAGCTGGAAGTAAGATACTAGACTAGCTTTACGTCACAACTGTCAAGTCGGAAGCACAGTACTAGTCTCATCTCTACATCTTGATTTATGTCATAGCACACAAGCTGGAAGCAAGATACTAGACTGTCTCTACGTCATAGCTGTCAAGTCGGAAGAACAATACTAGTCTCATCACATCTTCTTGCTTTACATCACAACCATCAGGTTGGAAGCAAGATACTAGATTGGCTTTACGTCACAACTGTCAAGTCAGAAGCATAGTGCTAGTATCATCTCATCATCTTGCTTTACATCACAAAAATAAGGCTGGAAGTAAGATACTTGTCTTGCTTTACGTCACAACAATCAAGATGGAAGCAGGATACTAGACTCGCTTTATGTCACAACTTCTCAAGCTAGAAGCACAGTTCTAGTCTCATCACATCATCTTGCTTTACGTCACAGCAATAAAGCTGGAAGGAAGAGATGTCTTATCACAAAAAATACTCCCCCTTTCAAGGAAGGTCCTTTTGGACTATACCAAGATTATCTCAAAAGTTCTCAAACTTTACATGAGACATAGGCTTGGTCAACACATCAGCAACCTGTTCATCTGTGCTAACGTACTGGAGCTTTATGGATCCTCTCTACACCATGTCACATATGTAATGATATCGGATCTCTATGTTCTTTGACCTGTCATGGAATACATGATTATTTGTCATATTTATGTAGCTATGGTTGTCACATAGGATCGTGGTTGCTTCCATCTCTAGGTCAAATAGACCGGTCAACAACTTTCGAAGCCATATAGCTTCACAGCTGGCAGAACATGCAACAATGTGTTTTTCTTTCATTGTGCTAAGAGAAATTTTGGATTGCTTTCTACTTTTCCATGAGATCATGGCTGATCCCAAACTGAAACAACATCCTAAAGTGCTTTTCCTATCAGAAACACTTCCTGCCCAATCTGCATCAGTATATCCACTCATTGTGAAATCATGATCTCCATCATAGCTGAGACCACAATCTATTGTACCCTTAAGGTACCTCATCACATGTTTTGCAGCCACTAGGTGAACATGTCTGGGTTCTACCAAAAACTGACCCAAGGTGTTCATATAAAAACAAATGTCTGGTTTGGTGTTCGTCAGGTACATCAGAAATCCAATAATCTGTCTGTACAGCGTGGCATCAATAAATTATGACGAAGTGTCGACCAACAGCTTCAGCTTCGCTTCCATGGGTGTATTCATGGACTTGCACTCTAACATGTCAAATCTCTTCAAGATTTCGACTGCATACTTCCCTTGGTTAATGAAGATCCTCTCTAGACTCTTCCATACCTCAAGACCTAAGAAATAGTGCATTAGGCCAAGGTCTTTCATCTCAAATTCTGAAGCGAGTCTCTTCTTACATTCAGTGATGAGCTTTTATTCTCCAGTTAAGAATAAGTCATCCACATATAGAAATAGTATCACTGGCTAATCGTTCATAACCTTGAAGTAGAGGTTAGAATCTGCTTTACACTTGGTAAAGCCCAAGTTCATCAGAAAGTTGTCTATTCGGCCATACCAAGATCTAGGAGCTTGCTTTAGTCCGTACATGGTTTTCTTCAACTTGCAGACATGAGACTTCCTGTTTTCAACTTCAAATACTTGAGGTTGCTCTATATACACTTCCTCTTCGATAACACCATTTAGGAAGGATGTCTTTATGTCCATCTGGTTTAAATTCCACTTCATCTTAGCTGTAAGGGCTATGATGGTTCTGATCGAAGTGTATCTGACTACATGAGCGAATGTCTCTTCATAGTCAATTCCTTCTTTTTGAGAAAATACACGAGCTACAAATCTTTCTTTATACTTCTCAATACTTCCATCAACAACATGTTTTATTTTGAAGAGCCATCTGGACGATACCGCATCCTTGCTATTCGGTCTGGGAACTATTTCCCATACATCGTTCTTTACTATGGATTGGTATTCTTCTGTCATGGCATCTACCCATTCTTTGTTCTGAATGGATTCTTCAAAGCAAGTAGGCTCCTTTTCTAGGAGATCACACATCAAAGCCATATAACTGGAGAATGGCTTAGGTCTCTTCACATGTCTCGTGGTTCCTTCAGAAACACCATATTTATCTCCATCTTGAATAAGCTCTCTAGCCCAAGATAACTCTCTTTTATGGGAGATTGTCATCTGAGGAGGTTCTTGAAACTCTACTACTTCATGGTATTCTATAATTTCCTCATCAGGGGAAGTTACGACTTCCCTTACTGGTTGAGCAGCTCTCGGAACCTCCCTCATTGATTCTGCAACTCTGGAGATTACAGGTTCCTCTTCATATACCTCTTCAAGATGGCATTTTATCAATTTATGGAGTGCTACATCTTCATCAAAAGTCACATCCCTGCTGATTTCAATGTGGTGGTGACCTGGTATATAGATCCTGAAGGCCTTGGATACCTCACAGTATCCCACAAATATTCCCTTCTTTCCTGAGGGTTCTAGCTTATTTCTTTTCTCTTTCAGTATATGTATAAACACTGGGTAGCTAAATATTGTGAGATGGCTTACCTCTGGCTTCTTTCTGGTGAACATCTCTTTCGGGGTCTTGAACCCAAGTGCACTATGGGACAATCAGTTTTACACATATACGACTGTCATTTCTGCTTCTACCCATAAGCACATAGGAAGATCTTGATCGTGGATCATGGTCTTCACGACTTCCATTATCATTATGTTATTCCTTTTAGCCACACCGTTTTGTTGAGGATTATAGGGATTAGTGAGTTCCCTCTCGATCCCAACATCTTTGCAAAAGTTCACAAAATATTTTGAGGTGTATTCTCCTCCATTATCTAACCTGAGTATCTTGATCTTTCTTTCAGAAAGATTCTCTATCAAGGCTTTGAATTCCTTGAATTTGCTGAACACTTCATCTTTAGATTTCAAGAGATACAACCAGGTCTTATGAGAATAATTATCAATAATTGATACATAATATAGATACCCACTAATGGAGGACAATGGCATTGGGCCACACACATCTGAATGAATGATTTCTAGGACTCCTTCTGCCNGCACATCCATTGCATATGCCTTCATGGTCAACCTTGAGTTCTGGTAAACCTGTGACCGCTTTGCATATGTATGGTAGCGCCTTGTAGTTAATGTGAGCTAATATTCTATGCCAAAGTTCACATGGATTCTCAATGGTGTGGGTTATGGCAGCTTCTGAGTGACCCTTTAGCTTATGCAAGCCACCTTCTTCTTTTACAATGATGATTGCTTCATTTACGGTCTCTCCTTTAGCACGTTGCCTTCTGCATGCTTTACTATAGCTTCCTCAGGGTTATTACCTGTGACCTGGAGCACGGTCAACAAAACATCAAGCAAGAATAATATTCTTTTGATAATATAAAGCAATAGCACGAACAATCATCACAATAGCTCCTTTAGAGCTATCACTTATAATTTGTCTGAAGCAAAGATTAAAGGTAAGTAATACAATACGAAATGAGGTCAACAATCTCATAGTGTTGTGATCAAACATTCCTCCATGGAAACTTGGAACTAACACACGAGATTCTTCCTAGAGGAGGTGTTAGTTGTATCAGACAAATGATTACATTAAGCATTTACCTCTATATGCTCACATGCTATTAAGTATGATACTTTACAAAGACTGCTATCTCAACTATAGTCATCAACTTGTCATGTGTACCTTTGAATCTTATTAACTTGATTAATCAAACTCGAAGCCTTGTCCTTAGGAATGAATGTTTGATTTTCTTCGGAGTCTCCTTCACTCAAGATGACGAGTGCTTTATTCAACCTATCTTCTGTACTAAGTCAATACACTATCTTGACATAAGGTTGGGTTAGAGGATAAGTTCTATGATCTCAACTTTTAATCCGTCTAATACCTTGACTCAGAAAATATTAGAATGAAGGTCATAGCTACAACATGCAGCATTGATCAATATAACAAATGGATGCATATCCGAATAATCACACCTGGGTGGATTCATTCCTTTGAATGTGTTGGATCTACAACAAGAGATCCCTTCTCCTGTAAATACCCTTTAAAGTTTAACCATTTAAACATATGTGAGTACATACCTCTGATATTATTTGCAAGTAGTGGCACCATGTGGCAGCAACAATAATCATTACCAATTCTTAAAAACTTCAAGGGTGATTGCAATTCGTACTACGACTGCAACTGCAACTGATATTGCAACTGCAATTGATACTGCAACTGGTTATGAGACTACAACTACAACTGCAACTGCAACTTAGGGTTTTATGAGGAAATCCTAATTTTTCAAACTTCAAAATTTGAAATTCTGATCCAGGGGATAGATGCGCTGAGCTGAGGTGCGTAAGCTGGTGCAGTCAGATTTATGAAAATCCAACTTTTACCCCCTCAAACTTGATCTGCGGATTTATGGATTGGTGCTTCTGGTTTTCTGGTACTTCTGGTACTCTGGTATTTTTGGTACTTCTGGTACTCTGGTTTTCTAGTTTTTTGGTACTTTGTGAAACTAGGGTTTCACTTTTCGGGAGATCTAGCGACTAAAAAGGTGCGTTGAAGGTGCCAAAATGATCGTTGAGGGAGCACGCACTTTTCTAGATGGTTTTATGGCTAAAATACCTCACCAACAAAAATCCCTAATTTGCATGTACGACAACAGTGACGTTTTTCACTTTTCTCTTATGAAAGATTCTCTCTTCAGCTTGGCTCTGATACCACGTTAATGTTTAAGACATTATTATAGTTCTTTGCATTCCAATAGATAACATCAACAAGACAAGATCACTGAAAAATACACAATCACAAGAGACACAACATTTATCTTGGGAAAACCTCTAGGGGAAGAAAACCCAACAAAACTTCCTTCTTATAGATAGTCAATACAATGCCAAGAGATAACTCAAACACGTACAGAATGTCCTCTCCCAAATATGCGCCTCTCTCTCTCTCTCTCTCTCTCTCTCTCTCTCTCTCTCTCCTCCAACTATAGCTCTGAAACTTGTCTCTCAATGAGCAAGTGAGGTGTGTTTAAGTGAGGTGCTAGCCTCCTTATTTATACTAATTTGGCATGTGTGAAGTGTCTCTTCACTGGCAGGGAAGACTTCTTAATCTGGGTGGTTATAACCACCTTTATTATATTCTGGGGGCTCTTTGATATATTTTGGGGCCGACTTCTTGTTTTGCCTATTACAATTACATTATGACCAATCCGCAAAAGGGGATTTGGTTCTTTTAAAATAGCCGGCATGATCAATTCACAATGGGGATTGATCCAATGAATAATATATCAAATAATAATAAGAATACACTTTGCAGTTACATTATTTCAACAAATGGTAGCCTCTAGGACCCTTTTCCTACCTTGCGTAGAGTCCTTAGAATGGATAATCAGTCACATAGATGTTGATTAATGTTTGGTAAATAATGTACAATGGAAATGTGTAAGAGTCTTTTTCCAGTAGAAGTGAACAAGTACTATAAGCTCATGGAACCCAAGGTTAGGTTAAACATTGATTTCATAGTAAAATTATATGAAAGACACGATACCAGAAAACTACTATCATCCTAGTGGAAAGAAGAGAAAWTTTTTATAAATAGTACTGCAAGATGGTATGGAACCACTAACCTAAGAGAACCATATATGTACTAAATAACATTGATCTGTCAGTTGTATGGGGATAAATACTGCTCTAGGTTCTTAGAAGCTTGGATGCCCCTAGCTTACATTGTGGAAATATTGGGAAGAATTTTCAATTAGGGGGCTATCATCTCCAAAAAATTAAGCACTAGAATACATAAATCCCAAAATCCAAAGCCCGAAGATGTACCCTCCTTTTACATGGCCTCTTATTTTCTAGATGTAGTCTGTGCCATAAATATATTTTCAGGGATGGGCCTAAGTTGGAATGTATTGGAGCTACATGTTCATGTATATTTCAGTGTGTTATCACTCCAGGGAACTACTTAGGGTTGTAGACTAAGTATGCCTGGTAACTTAAGAATTCAATACCTTTTTAGCAAATGGATCGATGGGATACCACAATAACTCGATGGAAAGGTTGCTTATCAAATAGTTAAATGAGCCAGTGCTCTTAGAAACTGTAAATCAGATGAT
>JASDQU010736277.1:140296-183886 GCA_032191745.1 Picea mariana | reverse complement strand
AAACCTGTGATACCGACTTACCCGATTTGATGGTGTCAGATTTTCTGAACCTCATTTGTACTTGCGCCCCCGGATGCGATCTTACCATTTCGGGTGTGATCATGGTTGCGCGTTGGTTGTGAAAGATTTCAAATTCCTGTCATATCCAGTGATACAAACTTAAACTGCCATGATTTGCTTGCTTCCTCCAGCGCATGTGTCGGATCTCGTTGTGACGTAGGGATGATCAAATCATAATTTCGTGCGTGCATGGGTAATGAGCACGTGATCGTGCTTCACGCAGCTACGATGTTGAAGAATTTTCCTACCATCAGGCTCGCTTGCCACTTTCATCAGCATACGGTCTTTTCGGAAAACCCTGTTAGCTGCGGAAAGTGAATACTTTCCACAGCGCACCCTTTGATATGAAAACTCACTTTAGCTGCTGAAAGCAAAACCACATGCCACATCATTTAAAAACATTTCTTAGCGCGAAAGTCAGTACTCTCCGTATCGTGCCACGTGCCAACTGTCTATCGAGCTTCTCGCGCCTCGTTACTTTCCACAGCACCTTGAACTGACGAAACAATGATGTTAGCTGTTGAAATCTAGCGCTTCCTACAGCACACAATGGGTTGTTTTACATAAGGTTAGCTGTTGAAAGCAAACAATCACATTTTCGAAACAGAAGACTTTATTTTTGATTATTTCCTAGGACACACCAAGAAACCAAAATTTTTTTGAACTGAAAAAACTCAAAAATGACTTGAAGCTACTACTGAAAGCTATGATATCCCACCAAAATTCGGCCGAAAGGACGGTTTTGTTTTGGGAGTTAACACAGTGTTCTATGGGAAAATAGGTACAAGAAATATTATGCCATGATATGTGATGAGTTTCGAGCCATATTACAATTTATCATATTCAAACAAGAGTGGATACGACTTTCAAAGTCAGCCAAAAAGATAATCTCTCTGATTAGAAATTGTTATTTGGAGGATAAAATTACTCATCTCAGAATATTTGGAGCCACTGCAACTCCACACTTGTTTCCAGCCTATGTGTTAGACCGATTGGTTTGAGAGGAAATCTGATATCAAAATATTTTACAAGGTTTCAATACTTCATTGATTAAAGACAAGAAATGGGATTTCATCCCATATGGTTTCCAAGTGGGATACTCTTTTGTAAAAGATACTACAAATGAGAAGTAAGAAGGCCCGAATCACTTAGAATAGAGGTTCCCTATAGGAAGGTATGACAAGAATGATCCAAAGAATATAGTACCAAAACATGCTAGGAAAGTGGTAGCATATTGACCATATGTGAATGATAAATTCGAGGATGAATCCTTTATTGGAAATTCCCAAAACTACAATGAAGTAGTCCAAAGGAGAGCCCAAGATAATATGACTTGGTTTAGGGCCATGTCTATGGATGAATAGGATGAGTTGATCAAACAAACATGAGAAGCAACCATACGAGCACAGACTAAAAGGGAAAGATAAGTAGAAGAGTCAAGGAGAGTTAAAGAAGAAAGACTCTAGGAAGAAGATGAAAGGATAACTCATGAAACTGAAAATATTAGAGAATTCAAAGAGATATAACAACAAAGGAAACCCGAGGAAGAACCAAACAGGGGAGAGGATGAAAAAAAATATCAAAGGGAAATTACACTAGAAGGATTAAACAATCAATCACAACTAAGCACTGAGTAGGTGCAAGTAGGGCAGGAAAAACTACTAGTAGCATATGAGGCCTTGATGGAGGTACCAAGAACAATAGTATTAACCCCCATGATTTCATATTTAATAATAATTTATGATGATTCTAGTGATGATATGGACACTTCAAGAGTTCCCATTTGAAATAATTCCAACCTAGAGGAGAAAGTAAGTCTAACCCTTGAAATACCACGACAGAAAAGGGAGGTTGTGGAAACATATACAGTTGAGAAGACTGTGCCACCTCCAAAAAAAAGGTCACCATCCCCCAAAGAGTAAAAGGCTCAAGAAGATAAGGGTGAAAGTGAAATTGAAGAACACAGTTAAGAATATACAACCTCTGAGAAAGAGGATGATGAAAAGGATGAAGACCATGGAGAACAACTAGGAGAGGATATAGGTGAATGTGGTGAACATGAGGAACAAATGACTTCTATGTTGTGTGGAGAGACTACAACTGGCCCTCCAACCAATTCCTTTCATAAGGAAGTATCACTGCCAGGAGTACAAAAAAAATGTGCTAAAATACACTACTGCTCCTGAGAAAATAAAAGATGTATCCATAGAGGCAGGAACAAGACCGACCAGTAGTATAGAACAATTTTCCAAAAAAAAGAAAATTTCCAACAGTGGGGGGAGAAATGGAGGAACTTAGTGGTCAAATACAAATAACTGATAAAGGTAAGGAACCTATTCTTGAACATTTCCATACTCTTGGAAGCATAGGAAATGCATTGGCTTGGGGATATCAACAAATACTAGAACCAATGGATGAGGTAGTAGAGATTGAGGCTATAACATATGATCGAAAAAGACAGGTAGTGGTAAATAGGATAAGTCGTAAGAGAAATTTCACCCTGGATAATGCTATAGTTGTAACTACTGAAGAGACTTTGTTTGATGCTAAGAAGACCAAGGTAAGTGAATTTTTGGGGGAAGGGATGGCCATATCCAATGCCACCATTGATAGAGATAAGGAAGTGTTGTCTCTTGACCAAGTTTTGAAGAATACTTGGTCATATTTAACTGATTTTGGGACTTCGACAGCTTGCCAAAGATGGAGCGCAACACGAAGTGGAAATTAAGGAAACTAGACCTATTTTTGGGTCCCTTTACGGTTTTGGGTTAATGTAGCAGGAAAGGGATGTCGGCCCATGGGTTCACCCATGCTTAGGCCCATTTTTATAATCTATAAATAGATACTTAGGTAATGTAAGGAGAGAGTAGTACATCTATGTGATGTATAGCTGATGGATTAGTGCCAGGAACTGGATCTGTGTGATCGGATGTATCTTGTAAATTCTCTGTGCATGATTGTACAGAGCTCGCAAGTTGTTTTGTGCTGAAGTGAAAGGAAGAAGGATCTAGCGAGCTGCATAGATATTTTGTCCTGTGTTAAGCAAGGATTGTTGAAGCTCTATGCTGTAACTGCTTGGCTGAGATAATAAAGAAGAAGATCTTGTGGACGTAGCCCAAGGTGGGGGTGAACCACGGTAACTTTGTGTATTGTGATCTGTACTTTGACCTAATGTGTTTATCTCCTTCTTGGCTAAGTGCTTGATGTGATTAGATAGATTCATTTATGCCTTATGCTTCTGAGATAGGAATGATTGTTAGATCTGATATGTAAGATGCTTAGTTCTTGATCTGCGGAACCCGATCTATCTTGTTGTGGCTAAGTGTTGAATTATCTTAGATCTAAGTACTCACTACGATACTCTGTGTGATATGCGAAGTGATATAAGGGTTGAATATTGATGGATAAACCATGCTAGATGATTTCTAAGTGCTATAATCACAGACTTGTATCCCAGCTAAGGTTGCAGACATCTAAGTCCTGCAACCACCCCTGCCTCTACCTCGGGTGAGACTTCATCTGCTTCACAAGTGTTGCTGAAAGGGCCGGTAGTTAGGGTTTTTTTGGTGAGCTCTTGAGTGTTGAACCCTGGGTCTTCCCCTATGCCAAAAAATGATTCCGTTGTTGGGACATGAAACTGTGATTGTTGGGAACTAAAGAAGAAAAATATTTGTGCAAAATAAGCTCTATGCGTAGATCTGTTGCCCTAGTGTGCAATATTCTACTAGAACTGTGAAGCTTTGTGCCGAGAAAGAAAGGTCAGATTTTAAGGAAAGGGGTCATATCTGCAAGAAAAGAGGTTGATACTGAAGAAAAGAAGTGAGATCTGAACACTTTGTTCCCTAAGAAAGGTAAAAGTAGAAATTTCTACAGAAAAGAGGTAAGATCTGTAAGCTCTATCCTCTAGTAAAGGTAAGAATAGTTCAAGTGTTAGATCTGAAAGCTTTGTGCCCCGTGGAAGCAAACAAGTGAAATTTTTTATTTCTAACATATGGATTTAGGTATGCTTGATAAATTTTGTCTCAACTTAAAAACTAGAGCATTGTTAGATAAAAGAAAGTTTGATATGAAAAGATCTAATAGGAATAGTGAAAGATATGTTATACCTATGCATAGAAAGATTTTTTGGACTAACCAATGGATGCAGGACCCTAGAAAGAAATTTTTGCAGGCTAGCCCTTATGATCCTAGCACGCAGTACAAAAAGAGTTGGGGATCATTGAAGAGAAAGAGAGGATTAACTCTTTGCTACAATTGCAGAAGACCAGGACATCTTGCTAAGGAATGCCCTGGGAGAAACCCTAGTTGCCTCTGTTTTAAAGCTATGACCATGAAGTATTGGATTGCCCTAGAATGATTTCTAGACTTGCAAAGATGAATATGGAACAAGCAAAATCTGAAGGAGATCAAGAGACCTAAATTATAGAAGAACCCCAGAAAGAATCAGAGATCATATTACTGAAAATAAAATAAACCCTAGATGACCATAAGGATGTCAGTTTGTCAGAGATCTTCAAAAAAAAGGAGAAAATCGAAGTAAGAATAGGAGACTTCGACATTGATTGTGCTCTGGATGAGGGAACACCGATGAACATTATGAGAGAAAGAACTTGGGAAACCCTAGGAAGGCCTTCTCTGGTCCCTTCACTAGGAACCATCTGATTTTTTAAAGGAAAAATGGTAACCCTATGTGGCAGAATTACCCAGATAGCAATGAGTACCCATGGAACTTCGAAAGAGGAAGAATTCAAAGTTATTAAATTTATTGAGGAACACGCCCCATTTCCAGCTTTGTTAGGCAGGATCTGGATTTAAAAAGACCAGATCCGGAGAAAAGAAAAGGATGCTCTAGAACAAAAGAAGCAAGAACTCATGGAATTTATGTCTAGAAGGATCTCCTACTTGATGAAAGAACAAGAGGACAAACCTAAGCCATTGAACACCAAGGACTTGGGTATCGAAGTTATAAGAGAATTAGAGGAACCATAGAAGACCAAAATACCTAATCCATGTGATGAAGGAGTATTACCCTTGGATATGAAGAAAGAACCTAAGCAGCGTGAAGTGACTATGTCAAGAGAAGATAAGAATCAGAATGGCAAAAGGATTACCGAGACAAAGCTTATTGGAAAAAAGGCTAGGAAGCTAAGTAAGAAGAGGGCCAAAATTGGAAAATTATAGAAGACCCTAGAGGAAACTTCGCAGAAGGAAAAATCACAGGAATCGAGCTTCACCGGGATATCAGAACAACGACATATGGCACTTTGCCATGGCACAAAAATATAGTCGTTGGAAGCCAATATAACCGTTTGAATTCCACTCCGAAAGGGTCAAAATGCCTTTATGGCTCACTACTAGACTGTTATACCATGCCATATGGACAAAACATCAGTTAATTTAGCCTCTTACCCGTTGGAAGCCGACCGTTGCTAAGTTTCCCTACTTAGTTCGTCGCACCACGCATTGAAAATACTTTTGCTAAATGAGAATTTGATCCTAAAACTTGAGATTACTTCACCCTACAATCATTGCCGTGTTCCCATACTATTCATTGTAGTCTCTGAATTCATTTTCACACCCGAGCTAGTTGGCCCAAGCTTGTATGTCGGACGAGCTCAGCACTATTGAGAAAGTAGTTGAAGAAGTTTTGATTGACTTAATGACTGAGAGAGTCATGTCAGAAAGAAGGATGTCTACAGGTGTGCAAGCATCATCAACAGAAGGAGTCCAAGATTCTCCCTCCACTGCTTGCGGATCAGGACCTTTCAGAACCATGACCGAGACAAGAACAAAGCACAGAGACGATATTGCAAACGCCAAGCTGATCCCACACATTCTGCCGCTTTACTTAGCACCTTTGAGCAGCAAGATTAACCATGACAGTGTACCCAGAGACTTTGAGTACACCTTGATCACAGCGTATCTTCTGAAAGGGGTGCGCACAGTACGTGTTGACCAGGATAAGCTCGTGGCATTGAAATTTAGTGATTTTAACCTTGGTGAGTGTTGGGGGCCTGTTGACCCTTGACCAAGTTTTGAAGAATACTTGGTCATATTTGACCGATTTTGGGACTTCGACAGCTTGCCAAAGATGGAGCGCAACGTGAAGCGAAAATTAGGGAAACTAGACCTATTTTTGGGTCCGTTTAGGGTTTTGGGTTAATGTAACGGGAAAGGGATGTCAACCCGAGGGTTCACCCACGCTTAGGCCCATTTTTGTAATATATAAATAGATACTTAGGCAATGTAAGGAGAGAGTAGTACATCTATGTGATGTATAGATGATGTCTTAGTGCCAGGAACTGTATTTGTGTGATCGAATGTATCTTGTAATTGCTCTGTGCATGATTGTAAGAAGCTCACAAGTTGTTTTGTGCTGAAGTGCAATGAAGAAGGATCTAGCGAGATGCGCAGATATTTTATCCTGTGTGAAGAAAGGATTGTTGAAGCTCTATGTTGTCACTGCTTGGCTGAGATAATAAAGAAGAAGATCTTGTGGATGTAGCTCCAGGGTGGGTGTGAACCACGGTAACTTTCTGTATTGTGCTCTGTGCTTCGACCTAATGTGTTTATCTCCTTCTTGGCTAAGTGCTTGATGTGATTAGATAGATTCATTTATTCTTTGTGCTTCTGAGATAGGAATGACTGTTAGATCTGATATGTAAGATTCTTAGTGCTTGATCTGCGGAAGTGTTGTGGCTAAGTGTTGAATTATCTTAGATCTAATTACTCATTGTGATACTCTGTGTGATCTGTGAAGTGATGTAAGGGTTGAATATTGATGGATAAACCATGCTACATGATTGCTACGTGCTATAATCACATACCTGTATCCCAGCTAAGGTTGTAGACATCTGAGTCCTGCAACCACCCCTACCTCTACCTCGGGTGAGACTTCATCTGCTTTGCAGGTGTTACTGAAAAGGCCGATAGTTAGGGTTTTGTTGGTGCGCTCTTGAGCGTTGAACTGTGGGTCTGCCCCTGTGCCAACAGGAAGATGAAAGAAAAATTAGGCCATGAGAAAGGAACTAGAAAATCTACGACATCAGTCTGAGTATTACCAAAATACCACTCAAGCGTCATAAATATAAGGGTTGAATTCCTAGAATAATATGGTTGGTACAAGTTTGAAAGGGATATTTTCATGGCCAAGACTATAAATTACCAAGATGAAATGTTGTTAAGTCTGGTGGCACATAAAGAGATATTGAGATGGTATGAACGAGTGCACTGGGATCTGGCCCAAATTGAATATGTTAAAGAGATCCAAATGGACTGAGGAGGAGAAAAACATGGCATAAGAGTGCTCACTGATGATAGCATAGATAGGATACAAAGAGAAACCGAATATTGGGTCCATGTGGTTGTTTAACTGCAACAAAAAAATGCAAGAAAGATGGGAAAAATGTCTCATAAGTTGGGAGGAAATAAACAAGAAGATGAGGGATATTTAGTTCCTTGAGTTTGGCTCACCAGAAAATTTACGAGACCTCAATGATTTAATGAAACAACACATTGATAGGGACCAGAAATATGAGTTGGATGTTCTCCAAATAACCACCTTGTAAAGAGGGCAGGTTAGGGGGTTTGTGGAAGGCCCTATGAGAGCATCAGTGGTTCTACAACACATGGCTTCTAGGCGGGACAAGTTCATACATCACATAATGAAAATGAAAGAGGTGCTTAGTGCGCCCCTGGATTAGCACTGGTTATCCTATTGACACATGTATGGAGATATTTTTGTCAAATGGTTCGAGTATGAAAGAGAAAACCAACTAAAGTAGTCATCCAGTGAGTGAAAGATGAATTGGAGTATATACGTGGATTAGTCCACATTGTTATTTATTTTCTTTACTTAAATTAGAATTAAGACTATTTTTAGACATTTAAATTTTGATAAATAAAGGGATCGACCATGCAACAAGAGGTCGATGGTTTTTGTATGAAATTTTGTAATTGGTGTGAAGAACTACTTCTCTCTACAGTTAATTTAGAATCTCAAAGACAACCATAGAAAATTATTTTTACCAAACCTACACATGTGATCAGATCAATGGATTATTCTTTGTTCTTCTTAGAAGCTAAAGGCATTCTGTAAGACCGTACTTATTTCAAGTTATATTGAGTATATAATAGATATTGGAATGAAAATTGGTGCAATATGGCGTTCTTTAATATGTTATGTATAAGTGAAGCACATAACTATTTGTTGCTAATATTGCTTCTTATGTACCGCTGCATGCACATTATTCATTTTCGTTTCCTAAAGAATATATGATAGTTGATGAATGATAGTATTAGTGCTAGAATAAGCAAATTTCAGGCATTGTTTATCTACCATATCGAAAGGTTATCTTGGGATTAGATTTCTTAAAACAAATGAGTCTCCTTTAGATTAATTTTATTTACTTGCATGAAAACAAAAAATAAATAAAAGAGATAAGTGGTTTGAAAGAATATTGGGAAACCAACATATGATCATTAAATCCCATCGAAAAGGTTCCTTGGCCATCAATTCGAAGAATCACAATAATTTAAACGAAGAAGAGTATAATTGGGCCTCGTCTTCGGGTGTGATTCCTATTGTTGAGTTAAAGGGAATCCACCCCCGTCAACAAAATTGGTGCTAGAAGGAGGGCTTGATGCATGACAAGTCTTTAAGATGACCCACGTATAGAAATCACTCCCACTTCTAGTAACTTACCTCACACCGAGGAAGACATTGAACTTCACCCTGCGGTACCCTACACAATCCATCATGGATAGGTTGACACATTTAGAAAAATTACCAGGGCATACACTTGGTAGATTGGAGCATTACCATTAGCCCCATTACTTCCTCGTAGAAGGAGAATGGTAAAAATTGTTGTGATTACACGTTGAGGACTTAGTGGAATTTTCCCTGACAAAAATAGAACAACCTCTCAGCTTGATTTCTAAAACACTTGTGGTTACCCTGCTAGAAAGTAATTATTTTGAACTAGAAGATTCAGATTCTGAGGAAGAGGAATTTGATTTAGAAGCATCAGACTACATGGGGGGTAACAATGAAAAAAAATAGGAAGGTGACAACCAACCTGGAAATAACCAACGTTGGTTTTCCAGGGATGCCTTGGCTATACCAGATCTCTTGCATAACTTACCTAGGCATATAGAGAAACTATTTCCCAAGTTTGACCCTAAAACCTCCATATTTCCTTAAGATTATATCAAAAAAATTATATTGGAAATAAGGTTAATGAATGTACAACACAAATATGTGGTGTGCATACTATTTCCATGCACTTTCGAGAATTCAGCCTCAACCTGGTGCTTTAACCTCCCAGTTGGTTCCATAACTAGATGGATAAGGTTTCAAAAAGATTTTCTTGGCAAATTCGCCGAAGAAACTACAACAAGAGCCATGATGGAAAAAAGTGCTACCACCATGGGCCCCAAAGAGAAAGTGAAATATTTTAATCAAATATTTATGACAATCTTGAATAAATTTCAACTAGAAGCTAGACCTACTCAAGAGATGCAAATCAAGGTATATGAAAATGCGCTTCCAGCCTCTGTCTCCATGTTTGTCAAAAGAGTTTCCAAACCTACCTTGGTTGAGAAATTTGAAGAGGCTAACAAAATTGAGTTTTAGATGAAAGGATGTAAATAAATTTAGGTCTCTTTAGCAAAGAAATAATCTCAACAACCAACTAAACTAGGACTCTTGCTAAATAGACCACTAGGAAAACAAGTTGAGCAAAACACTAAAAAAGATGGTGATGATATGGAGAGTTTGCAAAGTATGATCAAGAAATTATCCAATGAAATTGTAGACATGAAAAGGAGTGTAGGTGAAGGAACCTCTAATAAAAGGCATTACAAGCCCTTTTTTAGGAGATCATAGCCTTATAAATCCATAGAACCTCCCCCGACAAATATGAATATTGATTTAGGGGATGTGGCTTCTGATTCTTTCTACACGTATCACCAAGAACACCACTTTGAGAAGGATTTTCCCCAATGGATGAATTCCATGAATTTAATGGCTAACCACTTCTTGTATGGTTGTGCCTTGATAGAGAAACCTAGTGACCAAACATCAAACACTTCAGAAGATGAATGTAATAACCCACCTGAAGAAACAACTATCATATTGTGGGATATCAATCACATGATTCATTTTGATGATATCGCTCAAGAAGAGGAGTTGTATAGTGAGACTTTAGTTGTTCAAACCATGAGAAAACATCCTCTTACAAAAAATCACTCTATCATAGCTCAGGCCCCTAAAAAACTTGATAGCTCAACCCCTTTGGACAAGCCAACTCCCATACTCAATTATACCCCAAAATTGGAATATAATGTGGTAGAGAATTTACAAAAAATGAAAGAAAACATTTATGTTATGGAGTTGTGCAAGATCCCTCAAAATAACGACCTTTTGTTGCAAGCCCTAAAGAAGGTGGATAGACCCATGGTAAACCCTAATCCAAACACAAGCAAAATGACTTCTAGGGAAACCAAACAATTAATTGTGAATTCAACACCTACAGATAAGAAATATAAGATGTTTGTCCCTCCTTTCTTGTTGAATTTTGAGATTTTTAATAGAGATTTACACAACTGTCTAGTGGATTATGGGGAATTCTTCAAATGTCATGCCCTATTATATGTGTAAGAAACTGAATGAAACTCCTACCAAAAGTAATACACACATTAGAAAATTGGACATAAGCGAATTTAAAATCATCGGTGAACTAAAGTATGTTATGATTCACATTGCTTCCAACCCAAAATTACACCAAGTTATTGATATAATAGTTGTAGATATCCCAAAATATTATGGGATGTTGTTAATCCGAGACTAGTTAGAAAAATTACATGGATAATTCAATACCAGCTAGTCTCACCTATGGTCACCATTAAAGGGACCTCCTAACATGATCATAATTGATAGAGAAAAGTATTTGAAACACATCGTCACTGATTTAGAATCCCAAAACGAACCTTCATAAAAAAAAATCAGAGTGTTTGGAAACTATTCTTTTGATCTAGGTTTTGGGAACTTCTCACCTTGTATATCTGAAATTTGGTTTTCACAAAAGTCAGAGTTACTACTGCAAGAAAACTCGACAATATTTGAAGACTGCAACAACTCTAACCAAAAATTTCCAGTTAATTTCTTAGAAAATAAAATCAAATCCCCAAGCATGGACCCCAACAAAAGAGTGCATAACTTCATATTTAATATTTGGAATCTCTTTTTTATGGATCCAAGTCTCTATTTTTATGGATCCAAGTCTAAAAAAGGAGATGGGATAGAACTGAAGTTAAATTCATCGATGAACTAAATTATGTTATGATTCACATTAATTCCAACCCAAACTTTCTCCAAGTTATTGATATAACAATTGTAGATATCCTAGAAGCTTATGGGATGTTGTTAAGTCGAGATTGGTCGTAAAAATTACATGGATAATTTAGTACTGAGTGGTCTCACATATGGTTATCATTAAAGTGACATCCTAACATGATTATAATTGATAGATAAAATTATTTGAAGCATACCATCACTGATCTAGAAGCCCCAAACAAAACTTCATCAACAAAGTTCCCAGTGTTAGGAGACTATTCCTGTGATTCATATTTTGGGAACTTCTCACCTTGTGTATCTGAAATTTCATTTTCACAAAAGTTAGAGTTAATGATGCAAGAAAAATAAACAATAACTAGAGAATGCAACAACTCTGACCAAATCTTCCCAATTATTATCTTAGAAAACAAAATTGAAGCCCCAAGAATAGACCCCAACAAAAGAGTACCTAACTTCATATCTAATATTTGGAATCTAATTTTTTATGGATGCAAGTCTCAAAAAGTAGTTGGTGCAAGATGGATATTTATTAACTCAGTAGGTAAACATAGCTTCTTATCATGTAGTTTGTAGTTTGAATGTACTAATAATGCTGTTGAATATGAGGCTTTGGTCCAAGGACTCAATAAATACATTGACCTAAATATCTTATAACTAGTTGTCTTCGGAGACTCGGAGATCATTGTCGGATAGGTGAAAAATACCATTCATTGCAATTCACCTCATTTGAGGAATTACCAACAATAAGTACATATATTGATAGAGAGTTTTAAATAATTTTCTTACCAGTTCTCTTGCCACAATAGCCTCAAGGATGTCTCCTCTTGAAGATTATTATGCCTCTAGGTTTGCCATAAAGTTATTGTACAATCCATATGTCCCTGGCAACATTACTTATTGGAGAGTATTTGAGGGAGATGAGCATATTGTAGCCTTCTTGATGAATGAAGAAATTTTTAAGGAATTGGATATTGATGATAAAGTATTGTCAAGAAATGCAGAACACTTCCACACTAATCCTAACAGAAGAGAAGAATAATTTAATCAAGAAAGAAAATGACACAAGAAATCACACAGTACACCGAGATGTTACCCTGAAAATCGTTAACCGGGAAAACCAACATTCCTTTGAGCATTTTGATCTCTTGTTTTCTTATTCATTCAGAATAAAAGGTTAGATGTCTAACCTTGGTCCACACCTAAGACACAATTGACATCATACCCTCTTTCACAAGAAAGAACAACCCTGTAGCCAATTCGGCTTACATATGCATGACCAACAACCTACACATACACATGCATTAACCTGCAAAAGTGAATTATATGATCACCTTACAAAACCAAAATTTATGGTCTTACAACATGCGTCTTTATAATATTTACAACAAGAAAAACCCTAAACATTCGTGCCCAAAAATGGTTACAGATCCATGCATATCATTGGCTACAAATCCAACAAATCCCAGGATTCTGTTACAGTCGACTTCAAGTTGGGTTTACTAGTCGACCTTCATTCGATCTCTAGTCAATCATCTCATGTCCACACTTCAACCTCTTGTTGGTTGAATTTCCATCGATATCTTTGATTTAACTCGATTGACTTCCTCAACCTTCGACTTGTTGTCGATCTGCCTTGACTTTGACCTACTGTCGATCTACCTCGACTTCAACCATCAGTCGATTCACCTTGACTAGAATTTCTTGCAAAGAATATAACAACTCAACTTGAAGCCATACAAATTCTTTGCTTCCATGAGTTCCCTCCATGTATTCAACTTCTGTTGTCGAAAAATCTATGACCACTTGTCGCTTACTCATCCAGCTTATTGCTCCATCGAACATCTTGAAGACATATCCGTTGGTCGACCTCCGTCGATCCATATCTCCAATCCATTCAGCGTCAACAAAGCCATGTACATATAATTTACCACTTTCACCTCCAGGTCTTTCTTAGTAGCATATATCATAGTCCTTTGTTCCACACAAATACCTGAATACTCTCTTGACAACTGTCTAGTGCTCCTTTCCAGGTTTCAACATGTACCTTCTCAACACTCCCACTGCATGGGAAATGTTTGGTCAAGTGTAGACCATCGCATACATTAGAATACCAACAAAAATTGCATAGGGAACACATGCCATGTCCTCTATCTCTTCCTGTGTCTTTGGACACTGTTCAACAGTAAGCCTTTCTCCGAGTGGAATTGGCACCTTCACCAGTTTTCAATCCTGCATGTTGAATCATTTAAGAACTGTTCCAATATACTTCGTCTGATTCAACCATATATTTCTAGCATCTCAATATCTCTTAATCTCAATTCCCAAAATGAAGTTACCTGCATCGAGATCCTTCATGTCGAACTTGTAGGATAACTACTTCTTCACCTCCTTTATTGTGTCCATGTTGTTTCCAATCATCAACATGTCATCGACATACAAAGCTACATATATGAAACACCCACCTTCTTCCTTGGAATATATGCAGTGATCAACTTTGCTTCTCAAAAATCAAAAGCTAAGGATGTAAGTGTCAAACTTATGGTACCACATCCTTGGCGATTGCTTTAGACCATAAAGGGATATTTTGAGTTTTCACACTAACTCTTGCTCACCCTTTACTACAAATCATTTAGGATGTTTCATGTAGATTTGTTCTTCCAGGTCCCCATGTAGGAACAATGTCTTCACATCCATCTGTTCTATCTCCAGATTGAATGTTGCAGCCAAATACATTAGTACTCTAATAGAAGTTAGTTTTGAAACAAAGGAAAAAATCTCATCGAAGTCGACTCCCTCGACTTGGGAATATCCTTTTGCTACCAGTCGAGATTTGAACTTCTCGACTTGTCCTACGACATTCATCTTCTTCTTGAAAACCCAATTGCTACCAATGAGCTTTCTTCCACTGGGTAACTTAAATAAATCCCATGTTTCATTCTTGTACAAGGATTCCATCTCTTCAACCATGGAGTCCTTCCAGAGTTTACCCTCTCTCAAGTCGACTTCCTCATTGACCGACTTGGGATCATCGACAATGATAGTTAAGACAAATGAGGAACGAAATTTAGGTTGACTGTACCTTTCAACTAGTTTTCTTATTCTTTCTTACCTCCTTACCACTGAAGCTAATTGTTTGACCTATTCCTCAAATTCAATTGAGTCATCTGAATCAACTTCTTAGTTCCTCAGTTGAAACTGTACCGTATCAGGATTATTCGGTTTGAACAACTTCCTCATGCTCAGATTTACCTATGACTTCTCTGAATACCACATCTTGACTATACATTGTTCTCCTTGATGCAGGATCCTAGAGCTTATATCCTTTCATCCCTTCTTTGTATCCGATGAAAATATATTTGACTTCCTTCTTGTTGAGCTTGCTCCTCTTTTCCTTGGGAACATCCACAAATGCAACACAGCCAAACACATCTTGACTAGTTCCTCATTTCAAATTGCACCGTATCAAGATTATTCTTAGTTTGAACAAATTCCTCATGATTGGATTTAACTCTGACTTCTCTGAATACCACATCTTGACTATACATTGTTCTCCTTGATGCAGGATCCCATAGCTTATATCCTTTCATCCCTTCTTTGTATCCGATGAAAATATATTTGACTTCCTTCTTGTAGAGCTTGATCCTCTTTTCCTTGGGAACATGCATGAATGCATCACAACCAAACACTTTGAGATGTGCCACCAAAGGATTCTTACCCGAACATACCTCATTTGGATTCGTTTTGACTAGCACCGATGAAATATACATATTCACCAGATATATTGCAGTCATGACTGCCTCCGCCCATAATTCTTGTGCGAGCCCAACACCATTGAGCATGCTCCTTTCCTTGTCCATCAATGTTATGTTTGTTATATCGACAACTCCATTTTGTTGTGGGGTATATGGTGTGGTATTTTGGCATTATATGCCATAGTACTTCTTACAAAACTGATCAAATTCCTTTGCACAAAATTCACCACCATTGTTAGTCCTCAACACTTTAATCCTCTTCTCTGTCTAGTTTTCCAGAAGAGCTTTAAGCTCCCTAAATCTCTCAAAAACCTTTGATTTATTCCTCAGGAAATATATCCATGTCTTTCTGGAAAAATAATCTATGAAGGAGACATAATATAGGGATCCACCATGTGAATTCATTGTAACCGGGCCAAACACATGACTATGCACCAATTCTATAATCCCATTTTCCCTTGTCGCTCCAAATGGGAACCTCACCTGACTTTGTTTCCCATATATGAAATGTTCACAAAATTCGACTTCTAACCCACATTCAGGAAAACCTTCGACCATACCTTTGCTTTGCATAGCTCGAAGTCCTTTTTCTCCAATGTGTCCCATCCTCTCACACCATAACCTGGTCGGGTCGAGTTCATCATGTCTTATCGAGTCAGTTTGAACCAATTTGGCTCGAGTCGAGTCCAGTTATGCCAACATAGAGTTGAGTCGAGTCGTAGTCAAGTCAATTTCAGGAGAAACAATGTTGTTTCATCCAGTCGATTTGACATTCCCTAACAACTTGTACAGGGTACCAATCTGAACTCCTTTCATTAAGACCATCACACCTCTGACCATCTTGCATGAATCCTTATAAAATAGAGTATGCACACCTGCATCACTCATATTTATGATAGATATCAGGTTTCTTTCCAAACCCAGAATGTGTAGCACACCTGGAAGGGTTCTTTTCCTCCCATCTTGCAGTTTCAATCAGAATCTTCCACGTCTGAAAATTCTGGTTGTCGAGTCGTCCCCCAAGAACACATCACCCCCATCTTATTGTTCATATTCACATAACCATTATTTATGTGGTTTCATATGATAGGATGCTCCTAAGTTGATCAACCAAACATCTTGATCCGACTGTGTACTGGTTGATGCTAGATACACATCACCTCCCTTCTCCAAGGTTTTCTTTCTCTCAGTCTACTACTTCTCGTTGGATCCATCATTGCCTTTTGTTTCCTTCAACTTACAATCCTTTTTATAACGCCCAACTTTACCTCATTTCCAACATCTTCACGTCGAATGAACTGTGGATTTAGATATACCCTTGGACTTATACTTTCTACTAGAGAATCTTCCTTTATCTCTATCTATTGGTTGACCTCTCACTACCAGAGCATATTTCTTTGATCCTTCCATGTTCTTTCTTCTCATTTCTTCTGAAAGCAGAGAAACAACCACATCCTCTAGAGATAGTATGGTTGTATTACTCCCAATATCCATGACTAATCTATCGCAGGAGTCTGGAAAAGAACATAATAGGATGATACACTTCTCCTCATCAATGATCTTTATATCCATAGACAATAACTGACTTAACATGGTGATAAACGCATTTAAATGCTTAGTCATCGAACTTCCATCACTCATCCTTAGAAGATACAGTTTCTTTATGAGAAATAACTTATTTACCATATATTTCGACTGGTATAAGATTCCCATCTTGTCCCACAGTTTCTTGGCCAAATATTCACCCATGCCATTTAGCAACATCGAATCTGCAAGACAAAGTTGTATCGTACTTCCTGCTTTTCTTTCGAGTTTCTCCCATTATTCTGCCAACATGACTGTTGGCTAGGTACCTAGATATATCATTTTCCATTGTTCTCGATCCATAAAAATATATTCCATTTTAATCTTTCAAAGCTCAAAATTATAGCCTTTGAATCTTTTTATATCTATTCTAGAACTACTCACCATTCTTTACCGCAATATTTAAAATAATTTATGACTTAGGACTCTTACTGTACCTAGGGTTTAGTTCTTAGATTCAAGATTGGAAAATCAAGATCTGATATACTCACCAAATAATTACACCACTCTGATAACTCACTTTTTAGGGAAAACCTAAGATTTGATACGACATGTCAGGAAATGAAGAACACTTCCACACTAATCCTAGCAGAAGAGATAAATAATTTAATCAAGAAAAAAAATGACACAAGCAATCACACAATACACCGAGATTTTACCCTGGCAATCATTAACCATAAAAACCGACATTTCTTCGAGCGTTCTTCTCTCTTGTTGTCTTATTCATTCAGAATAAAAGGTTGCATGTCTCACCATGGTCCACACCTAAGACACAATCAACATCATAACCTCTTGCACATGAAAGACCAACCCTGTAGCCAATTCAGCTTCTTTATGCATGCCCAACAACCTACACTTACACATGCATTAACCTGCAAAAGTTTATTCTATGATCACCTTACAACAACAACCTTTACGGCCTTACAACATGACTCTTTATAGGATTTACAACAATAAAAACCTAAATATTGGTGCCTGAAAACAGTTACAGATCCATGCATATCATTGGCTACAAATCCCACAAATCTTAGGATTATGTTATAGTCGAATCCAAGTCAAGTTTACCAGTTGACTACCAGTCAACCTTCATTTGGTTTCTAGTCAGTCGTCTCACACCCGTACTTCGACCTCTTGTTGTTTGACTTTCCATCGATATCTTCGACTTCGACTTTACCCAGTTGACTTCCTCGACCTTCGACTGGCTGTCAATCTACCTCGACTTGAACCTGCTTTTGATCTACCTTGACTTCGACCATCAGTCGATTCACCTCAAGTAGACTTTCACTGCAAAGAATATAAAAACCCAACAAGTATTTTAGGGAATTATTGATGAACAATAAGACAGTGAACATAATATGGACAAAGATAACAACATTACCAAACCTAAAATTCACACGATGCCTAGGGGAGTAGTCAATATTGAAAATCTTTTCGATCTACGAGAAATATTTAAGAACCCCCAAGAATGTGAAAAATGGTAATTAATGTCTTGCCTACGAAGTCATAAATTTAAGGACTATTGATAATCCTAAGAATATCAACCTTGAAAAATCATTATCTCCTTAAAAGAAGAAGGCCTACCCAAATTTTTTTAAGGAATATCAAGATGTTTTCGCGTGGTCTTATCAAGATTTGAAAACATATGACACGAGGATCATCCAACACACCATTCCTCTTAGACCAGGTGTTAAACCTTTTCAACATAATCTGAGAAAATTTCATCCATATCTTGAGCCTTTGATGTGGAAGGAATGTAAAAATCTACTAGGTGCTAAAATTATATTTCAAGTGAGACATTTTTCTTGGGTAGCTAACTTGGTACCTGTAAAAAATAAGTAAGGAGAAATTAGTTTATCTGTTGATTTTAGAAACTTGAACAAAGATTCAGAAAAATATAACTACCATGTCGAAGGGCTCCTATAAACTATTTATAGATCTGAGATGTTCTCACTCCTAGATGGGTTTTCAGGATATAACCAAGTTCTAGTCTCAGAAGAAGATAGGTTGAAAACAACTTTCCAGACTAAACAAGGAACAGTTTCCTATAAATGCATGACATTTGGGCTGGTCAATGTAGGAGATACTTTCCATAGGGTCATGGATGTATCCTTCAGAGGATTGATAATAAAATGTTTACTTGTCTACCTATACAATGTCACAGTCTACTCCAAGAACATGTTAGTTCACATTGCACATTTAACTCAGATTTTTGAAAGGTGTAGGAAGTATATGATATATCTAAACCTGAAAAAATACCATTTTCAATGTAAATGAAGGTAAAATCTTGGGCCATATTATTTATAAAGATGGAATCAATATTGACCCTGAGCGATTCAACGTAATTTCTCATCTCCCATTGCCCCACAACAAAAAAACCATGCAATATTTATTCGGGAAGATTAATTTTGTGAGAACATTTACTCTCAATTTTGCAGAAAAGATCTAGACATTGAAAAAAATGATACATAAATATGCAGAGTTCAGGTGGAATAAAGAATAAAATTAAGCCTTTGAAAATATTAAGGCTGCCATCTCCCAAGCTCTTGTTTTACGCAACCATGATTTCAACAAATATTTCTTTCTTTATTCCTTTTATGCTAACCAATATCGAGTAGTGGTCCTGACACAAAAGGATGATGAAAGAAATAAGGCTCTTATATCATTTATGATCACCAACTTGAAGGGGATAGAGATTAAATACCTTTCTATATACAAACAAGCATATGTTATCTACAAGGTAGTAAAAATTTGCAGATCCTACATCTTGAAGAACCATACAAAATTTGTAGTGCCTCACCCTGCAGTAAGGTCATTATTCACACAACAAGAAATGGGATAGAGGAGAGGGAATTAGATGACTGTTATCCAAGAATTCGATATTGACATCAAACCTGCAAATACAGTTAGAGGCCAAGGTTTGTGAAAATTGGTCGTAGAATCCAAAGACCTAGTAGAACCACAAAATTCAGGTTGGGACAATGCAATTTATTTGTGGTGTAGTGAAGTGTTATACATCCCACTGAGACAGGACTCTTGGTATATAGATTTATATTACTTCCTTAATCATGGCACATGCCCTAAACATATGAATCCTAAGGAGAGTATATCCCTTAGATTAAAATATGCCCAATACCACCTTATTAACTATGTATTGTTTTGTATGAATTATGATAGTGTGTTACTTAGGTTTATTAAATAAGAAGACACAAAAAAGTATTAAGAGAGATTCGTGATGGTCTAGTTGGTGGAAATTTTGCACGAGAAACCACCTCCCATAAGATCCCGAGAGAAGGATACTATTGGCCAACTTTGTTTAAGGACACACACGCATATGTAAGAAAATGAATTTTTTTTCAGTTAAGTGTTGGGAAAGAGAAAAGGGAATCCATTCCATTTCATCCAGTAACATATCAATACCTTTTGAGCAATGGGGGATAGATGTCATCGAGGAGGAAATAGGTGCATACTGACTGTAATCGACTATTTCACATGATGATCAAAAGTCATTCCCCCTACTCATATTAATGAGAAAGTGGTGATCTAGTTCCTGTAGCAACACAAAATGACGAGGTTTGGGGTACCTTATGTTCTTGTTTTTTATAATGTTTCCTATTTTTATTATACTCTTTTAACTGGATTTTCTCTGGATTGTTATAGCAATATTTGTCTCACCCTATGCAAACTTGCTCAGAATGCATTTTCCATTTCCCTATGCAGACTTGAAGTCCCCTTTTGCAGTTTCCAAAGTTAAAAATTGTATTTTTCCACAGATACATGACCTAACAACTATACAACATGTGTATATGTAGGTTGAACCATTATAACCCACGTACATTGAGTTGTGTGCTCAAAATTAAAAAATGGTGTCGAGTTTCCATGTCACTTCACGAGATCCATGATCCTTGACCTTACATATACTGGAAAAGTTATGACTCGACCCTTCAGTTCCATTTGAAGGCTATAAATGGGCCTTATCCAAGTTGTGGAAAAGAGGAGAAGAATTCAACTTTCAGAGAAAAGTTACTCTAGAGAAATTGTTCACTTCATATTGAGTGTGCATCCCTTTGTCTTGTTAAGTCTGAAGACATTGTTCAGCCCCCAAGATCTTCCCTATTTGATGGAGAACCTCATTGTCTCTCTTATATGAGATTTCCTTTGGTGGAGGATTAAAGTGGTGGAGGGCCAGCTGGAAGGGACTTAGTTTCTCAGTTCAGAATGTGAAGACATGGAAGTTTGTCATTCATACACTTATGTTGATTACATTTTAATAGAAATACTCTTTTCTCGTCTAATTAATGTCTTGCAAATAGTTGAATTGTTATTCCATGGGCGTATTTGTTATGAATATTGATGGATTATGCTATTGTATGTGATAAATTTATATATTATCACCATATGCTTGCATATCTTGGTTGTCGGGGACAAGTTGCAGGTGTAATTCTTTGATTCAAGTGCTCAACGATGGACTTCATTGAACGTCTGGATGAGGTGGGCTCCATGCAATAGAGTGATTTTCCTCGTAACAGAATTGGCAACCATACTTGAGATAATATATAAAGTTAGCACATACAATAGCATAATTCATAAATATTATAGATTGTAATATTCTTATGAGCAACTAGTTCGTCCAGCGGGGTCTCCATTACTCCACTTCTCGGAATTATAATATATTTCGGCCATCGCAGATACTCCTATGACCTCACACATTAGGGGGCATCTGTTATAGAAATATTTGTCTCACCCTATGCAAAATTGATCACAAGGCCTTTTCCATTTCCCTATGTAGACTTGAAGTGCCCTTTTGCAGTTCCCAGAGATAAAATTGTATTTTTACACATATATGCACCATAACAACTATACATCATGTGTATACATAGGTTGAACCATTACAGCCCACGTACATCGAGTTTTGTGCTCAAAATTAAAAAATGGTGTCAGGTTTCCATGTCACGTTATGAGATCCATGATCCTTGACCTTCCATATACTTGAAATGTTCTGACTCGACCCTTTAGTTCCATTTGAAGGATATAAATGGGCCTTATCCAAGTTGTGGAAAAGAGGAGAAGAATTCAACTTTGAGAGAAAAGCTACTCTGGAGAAATTATTCACTTCATATTGAGTCAGCATCCCTTTGTCCTTTTAAGTATGAACACATTGTTCATCCCCCAATCTCTTCCCTACTTGATGGAGAACCTCATTTTATCTCTTATATGAGCTTACCTTTGGTGGAGGCCTAGCTGGAAGGGACTTAGTTTCTTGATTTCGAACGTGCCAACACAGAATTTTGTCATTCATACACTTATATTGATTACATTTTAATAGAAATACTCTTTTCTCGTCCAATTAATGTCTTGCAAATATTTGAATTGTTATTCCATGAGCGTATTTGTTATAAATATTTATGGATTATGCTATTGTATATGCTAACTTTATATATTATCACCATATGCCTGCGTATCTTGGTTGTTGAGGACAAGTTGCAGGTGTATTTCTTTAATTCAAGTGCTCAATGGTGGAGTTCATTGAACGTCTGGACGAGGTAGGATCTTTATCTTGTCTTGTTAGCATATTTGTTTATATAGCATACTTGATATTAGAGTTGATTTCTGCAATCATTTCCATCTGTTTTGGTTTACCCCATGCCATAGAGTGATTTTCCTCGTAACATGGATAAGGGGATTATTTTGAGATACTCTTCTAACCATAATCAACCAATAAGGGAAATGACGCTGCAGAATCAACCAATAAAAATCTGGTAAGAATTCTTAAAAATACCATGGTAGAAATCCATTGGCATAATGCACTTCATAACTCCCTGTGGGATGATAGGTTAACCCCTAAAGAAACCTTAGGAAATTCTCCATAATTTCTAGTTTATAAACAAGATGTCATTCTCCCAACCAACTTGTATCTCCCTTCTCTACATCTTTCCCAAGCCTCTAGAGGCCAATCGTTTTCCAACATGCAACAACGTATAGACACACTCTTGATGGTGGAGGAAGAAATGGAAATGGATAGAAAGAAATTTGTATCCCACCAACAACTGGTTAAGAGGTGGTTTGATAAGCACAAATCTGGAGAAAAAAACTTTGAGGTAGGAGACCTAGTCTTGAAATGGAACAAAATAAACGAGCCTAAGGGGAAACATTCTAAATTTTAAAATCTATGGCTTGGTCCCTACCAAGTTGCTGAGAAAATTGGGGTAGGAACATATTGATTTCAAAACCTTAGGGGTGAATTAGATGCTCTTCATGTTAATGGTCAAGTCTTAAAATGATTATTTTCTTAGTTGCTCATCACAAGCAGTTTTGTACCATAGTTTTCTTTGTTTTGGTTTTCTTTCCTTTATTCCATTTTAGTTAGATCTGATTTTTCATCTTTGTTTGAATTTTGTTTGCTTCAAGTAATTTTGTTTTGGTTTTATTTTTGGTTTGAAAGTTTCATGTTCTTTTGATTGAATGATCATATTTCATGAAGAGTGTTAGAATAATATTGAATATATAAACTCATGACATACACCTGGAGAAATAATGACTTTCATCCCAATCCTTCACTACCTAAAACAAAAGTAAGGAGTCTTCTTTCAAAAAGAGATTTGGACATGGGAATTACTTACATTTCTAAATACATATAAACTGGGGAATAAACGTCTTGTTTGTCTCATGGTTCATGAACTTTGAAGGTGATCATGAAAATCAAGGAGAATATGAACTATGTCTATCAACAGAACTATTAAATGCCTCGCGTCTCTTAGTGCAAATGATAAAAATAAAGACCTAAGTATTTGTTAATTCTCTTCAAAGAAACAAATATCCTCCTCCCTGACTAGTTCTTGGATCTGTACTTGTTCTTATAAAAGGATTCTAGAAATGAGGATATACTGAAATAAAGTCATACACAAGAAATGGAAAAAGGAAATTTTGAGTCACAAAGAATGATGTTATCACGGAGGGTATGGAGATATCTTTGTCGAATCTATGGATGCTCGTTGGTAGCAAAGCAAGTTCTATGATATCAAGGTGACTCTGTTAGGGCTATGGAGGCTCACTGGTAGAAGAGCGACGCCGAGAAGATTTTTCAAATACTTAAAGGTTTAATAATTAACGTCCTCTATGAGTAGAAGTATCCTGCTCAATTTTTGTTTGGTAAGACATGGGGAATGGGTTTGCAGAAAAGAGGTATGGAATCAAATAAATCCCTATAGTAAGACAAGTATGGATATTCCCTGGATCATATGCATACAAAATTATAAACAATCTTTGATTTATTATCTTGACTTGGAGGTTTCCCCTTAAAATTTTTACATCACTACAGATAAGGTAAGGAGTAGATACACTGGTTCACCCAGTGAATCACCATTTGTTGAGCACTCAACATACCCTCAAAATTTCTGGAATTTTGGGGTACCACTTTGCTTTCATTTTTATCCTAGATTTTGATTAGTTTGATCATAGTTTTCTTTTAAATCTTCCTCTTGAATATTTTTTCCCTCTTGAGTAATTTTTACCTTCTGGTTGTGTTCCAATCCTGAATAGAGTGATTATTGGAAAGAATAGAACACGTCTGGTTTAATTTTAGAAAAAAAGAGTTTTGGTACTTAGGTATTTTGAAGAAAAAAGAATAAAAAAAAATCAAATCTGTGACTTTCCCAAACTCTGACAGACAACTTTTCCAATCACTAATAGTGCATCTGGCATCTTCCATCTCTATGCATAGAATTGGAAACAATCGCGAAAACCTACATATTGTCAATGCGCATCAGTCATTGGCGTCCGATCCCTACCTATCACACAACATTTGGAATGATCCCTCAAGTTCGTCGACGCCGATGAGTGAACCAATTGAACCAACCATGATTGCTCGATGCACGTCTTCGAACAAATTTTGATCGTTGATATCCTAAAACAAGATCCACCTTATCTCAGCTTTATGAGTGTCTATGTCATTCAATGAAATTTATCCTCGTACTGACGCATCACCTTCCACGTGGAATTTCATACTACCACCTCATTCACCACATTAGATGACACATCTATTAGAAAAATAGGATCGCAAAGAAATAAAATAAAACAAATGCGGAAATAAAACACAAAAGATACACAATACAATATATACACAGATATACGCGGTTCACCCAGTGTGGGCTACATCCACCAAAGAAATTTCCAAGTCCTTCCTTTTTATTATCCAGCAAAATGAAGGGATACAACCTACAACTCAACCACTGTAACTTCCTCTTCTTCCTCTCACAATATCCTCTCTTAGAATATAATAATCACACACATATACAACCACAATACAATTCCCTCATAAAAGAGGGTTTCCTTCTAGGGAAAAAAAAACCTTAAATAACTTCTGTCGTCATATATGCGACCTTATAATGAATGATCTAGATTGACTACGAAATTAACATATTTTACAAGGTAACTTTTCCCAATATTTCGCTTTGGTGGCGCTGCCCCCCTGGACCCCCTTGGCGATAGTTGTTGGGGGGGAATCCACCCCACACCTCCCCATTAGGTAATGGGGTTCAAGAATAGCTGAAACAAACCTTTGAATCAGGAAGATAATCAAGCTCCACAACCAACACCATCATCAAAGAAACCTTGTATTTCCACGTCGTCTATCCGACATCATATGTGACACATCATCTCATATGGATTTCTCAAGACCATCAGTTGTCAGGGGGTGTATGTGACAGAACAAAAAAATTTAAAACATCAATGAAGATACATCAATGCCAATGAAATTCATCGGTCATCGACAAATAATGGTCCATTTTGTAGAAAAATGACAAGGCACGTCTCCCTGCTGATGGTCAATGGGCCATCGATGTCAACCCTTCGCACTTTTGAAATAGGACTTCCTGTGCACAAGAGATTAATTCAATGAACGATGCTTCATTGACATCGATCATTCACTCTCCCAGAATTCCTTTCCAACACATGAAGGATTGCATCGATGGTTGAACTCTTTGATGAATAAATTTTAATCTAGACCGTCCATCATATACCATCGTTCAATCATGGCCATTAAAAGTTTGAACATGAATTCAATTGTTTATGTTTTTTAATGGCCAATTAGAATTCACCACATATGAATTAGTACTCCCAGTTGACACGTTGGATGAATACTCACACACCACATCATTGTACAAACATTCATGTTGGACACGTCACCACCTTGAAAAACATGCTTCACAACAACAGAAAAAAAGAAGAAGAGCAGTTTTTGACATAAGATTTCATTGGGATCGAAAATAAATGATAGCAAAAAACAAACTCGAATTGTATATAACCTCAAATTCCTAAACCCCAACGAAAAAATTCATTGCGCGCCAAACAACACTGATTTGAATCTACAAATGAAATAAAGAAAATCCTCCTCATGTCTTCGTTCGACATAACTCATCAATGTCGAGCATGGCATCGGTGGCACTTTCAAACCTCTAATATTTGCAGAGATTCCATTGTACTTGATGATTGTAACTGTTATATTTTATTGAAGGAAGGTAGGATATATGAGCATGAATGTTCCTTATCTTATGCATCCTTTCCATTAAGAATTTGAGAGAGTTCATGCAGTGAAGAGCCTCTAAAAAACTAGACATTTTGCACGTCATAGCTTGGGTATTGCTAAGTTCCAATTTTGGTGAATAGAATTGATAAGTATTGAGTTTAATTTATGATTTTCTTATGTAGGTATGCATTTTGGTTTTACGGTTGTTGTATTTGTTTCACAACTACGAATGAATTGTGAGCTTAACAATGTGGTTTTGTGCAGGAAAATGTTGCCGCGTAGACCAACCACTAGGTAGTCCTTGAAAACTCCCAAGGGGAAGAACATATTGGCAAGTGAAGCTTTGAGCCCAGTCATTGTTGAAGAGATAGAGCCTGTGCCCAAGGCAGAACCTGTAATTTGACTCCTGCAAAAGAGAAATTTCAACCAACAACCATTGTATAAATACATAGATTCAAGAGAAACGTCAAAGGTACTGTTTCCCTCCTGGAATGACTTATTCAATAAGATACATCACTCATATTTCCCATAATTCACACCCCACAGTAGCCCGAAAAATACAACCTTGGACAACCAGGTGTTTCTGAACATCAAATGCTCCTTATTTCACATGGTGGCCTCTATGACACTTGTCCTACCTTGTGTAGAGTCCTTAGAATGGATAACTAGTCACACATATGCTGATAAATGTTTGGTAAATGACGTGCAAGGGAAATGCGTATGAGTATTTTTTCTAGTAGAAGTGAACAAGTATTATAATCTCAGGGAACCTGAGGTTAGGTTAAACATCGATTTCATAGTTAAATTCTATGAAAGACATGATACCAACAAACTACTAGCATCCTAGGGGAAAGAAGAAAACCAATTTATAAACAAGATTGTCAGATGGTATGGCACAACTAACCTAAGAGAACCATATATGTACTTAATGACATTGATATATCGATTGTATCGGGAGAAATAATACTCTAGGTTATTAGAAGCATGGATGCCCCTAACTTACATTGTGGTAATATCGGGAAGTGTTTTCAACTGGGGAGCTATCATCTCCAAACTATTAAGCACTAGAATAGAACATGCCCAAATCCTGGAGATTTACCCTCCTTTTACATGGCCTCTTATTTTCTAGATGTAGTATGTGCCAGAAATGTTTTTTTAGGGATGGGCCTGAGTTAACATGTATCATAACTACCTGATCATGTATATTTCAGTGTTTTTTGGGAAAATAGGTATGCGAAATCTTATGCCATGATATGTGATGAGTTTCTATCCATATTACACTTTATCATCTTCAAACAAGACTGTCTGTGGCTTTTAAAGTCAAACAAAAAGATAATCTCTCTGATCAGAAACAAGGATGATTTTAGGGGCTAAATTTCGCTCATGGCTAATTTTCCATGGTTTTTCCCAAAAAAAGATTCACTATTCTAAAAATGATTCACCCAAATTCTATAGGATCAAATCATTTTACCTTGAAAATCGCCAAAATTTTATACAAATTATATAAAATACTTAGAAATTTTAATATTTTTACAAAAATATTGCCAAACATTTATAGTTGTCATATGAAGGATTACTGAGATTCACCAAGGTTTCTACATTTTAGAATAAATTCCCATCCTTAAAATCATCCCTGATCAGAAATTAGTATTTGGAGGAGAATAGTACTTATCTCATAATATTTGGATCCACTGAAGCTTCACACCTGCTTCCAACCTATGTCCCGGACCTATTGGTTTGAGGGGAAAGTTGTTATCAAACTATTTTACTAGGTTTCAATACTTCATCTTGTATGGCTTCCAAGTGGGATACTATTTTGTAAAATATAGTACATAGGAGAAACAAGAAGCCCTGAATCACTTAGAATATAGGTTTTGGATAGGCAAGTACTGAAAGCATGATCCAAATAATTTAGTATCAAAACATGTTGGCAAGAGGTAACATATTGTCCATATGCGCATGATAAATTCAAGGATGAAGCTTTTACGGAAAATGCCCAAAACTATGATGAAGTACTCCATAGGAGAACCAAACCTGATCTGACTCGGTTTAGGGATGTGTTGATGCATGAACATATTGAGCTAATTTTTGGCTTTAATAGCCAACATCAAATACATACAAACATATATTGAAGCAAGGGACACTAGGAATTATACTCAAGAAACCCTCGAAGGGGAAATCTATATTACATCATCACATTCTCGTGTGTATATTCTATTGTACAAATGGTCTCTTTATATAAACATAGGTGACCATAAATACTAAGTATTAATTAGGTAATTAGATCATACCATATCCATAGCCATCTCCATAATATCTCCTTAAATATCTCAACTCAATCCATGAGATCCCCATCCATAATATCTCTCCTTATCCTCATTTTTCACTCATACATAGAATTTTATTTATGGTCTATATCATTACAATTATGCACTCATATACATTAGAAATTATTCATATATCAAAAGTATTAATTATTCCTTCATACTCCCCCTTAATGAATACTTGTGATCTCTTCAACTGATCTTTGAATTGGTCCAATCTTCAACATCTTATTATGCTTTGTCTTCATCTTCTGTCTTTGGTATTCTTCATTCTGCTTCTTGTACCTGCATAGTATAAAAATCATATTTTTTTAAGTCCATACAAAATTTTTATCATCCACCATAATACATGGGTCATCAACCGTTGTATCCATTGGTTCTCTAGGAATCTTTTTCTCTTACATGGTTCGACAATAATTATTCATACTTGAACTTGTTACACCCCTTGCAACATCATCAATCATCATCTTGGGTATGATTTGGATTACCCATACGTCATGTTTTTTGGTGGATTACCCTCAACCATTACAATAAGTGATTTATGGCTTATCACAAACCCTCCTCTGTCATGACAAGTGGTTTCTTCTTACCACAAACAACACATTACATCAAGTTGTTTCTATCTAACCACACACCTTCAACATAAAAATTATGGAGGTACACTTACATCTTCATGGCTTACATCAACATTGATTAAAGTACATGCATGTTATGGGATTTGTCCCCCATGACTTTGGGTCATGTCACAACATAGATTGACTGAATATAAAAGATAGAATCTAACCCCAAACAACAATGTTATAAGAAAACAACTACTTTCTAAGGAGTAAGTGAGAGAAATATATGTTCCACACCTTGAAACCTTCGTCTAACATAGATACTCACTCTCGACCCTTAATATGTTCCAGACTTTCATTTGTATCAACCTGTAAGAGGAAAACCAAATCTATGTTGCAACAAGGTACTTATAGATTCAAATTACATGTATAATATGTAAGAACTCAATCATATAAAGAGAATAAACATAATCCAATGAAATGAATCATTAAAAATGCATGTGGAGGAAAGATAAAATCTTTTAGTCAAGAATAGTGTGAGTAAAGTGGTTACAACCTGATTCAACAGCTAGTGCTTCCTCAAAACCAACTGTGGTCCATTACCCAAACCTGGTTGCTTTGACGTATCTGAAGTTCCAGAAAGAAGGATAGTTCTCCAAGTAACGACATTTCAAATTCACTCTGCATGTATTTTGCAAATTTCTGGCTTAACCTGTCATCATCACTACCAAAAATAATATCATCAGCATAAACTTCAATTAATAAAATATTACCTTGACTTACCTTGATGTAGAGGTTGTTGTCTGCACTTCCTTTTCTTAACCCTGCCTGCTGCAGATACTTATCTAGTCTGGAGTACCATGCTCTAGGAGCCTGTTTTAGACCATACAAGGCCTTCTTTAATTTACACACATAGTCTGTGTTCTCTGACAACTGAAATCCTTCTGGTTGTTCAATGTAGACTTCTTCTTCAAGTTTCCCATTCAAAAAAGATGTTTTTACATCCATATGATATACTTTAACATTTTTGGAGCATGCATAAGCTAAAAGAAAATGGATTGCTTCCATTCTGGCAACTGGGGAAAATGTCTCTTCAAAGTCGATTCCTTCAATCTGTGCATATCCTTTACATACCAATCTAGCTTTGTTCCTTGTAACTTGTCCATATTCATTCAATTTATTCCTGAAAACTCATTTTGTGCCAATCACATTCTTATTCTTTGGTCTTGGAACCAATTCCCAAGTGTAATTTTTCTCTATTTGATCCAATTCTTCATCCATGGCCTTATTCCAAAATTCATCCTTGTTGGCTTCTTCAAAACAGTTTGGTTCAATTGTAGATAAGAGTGCTAGGTGTGTTTGTTCTGGTGAATGGATTTTTCTTCTAGTCTCAACTCCTGCATCTTTGTTTCCAATAATCTGTTTTGAAGGATGATTCTTCTGTACTCGTTTGCTAGGTGTCTTTGAAGATACTTATTGAAATTTCTCTTCTACTTCCGTCGGATTCTCTTCATCTTCATCTTCCTCTTCTTCTTCTTCAAAAAGTTGTTCCATTGATTTGTTTTCTTCTTCTTTGATTCTGGTCTGCCTGTTTCATCAATTGTTACGTTGATGCTTTCCACAACTTTGTTTAATCTTAGATTGTAACACTTGTATGCTTTCCTTGTACTTGAGTAACCAACAAGTATTCCTTTGTCCACATGAGAGTCAAACTTTCCCATTCTTCCATCTTCTCTTTTGATGTAACATTTGCTTCCAAAACTCTGAAGTGCTTCACATTTGTTGGTCTTCCTTTCCATAGCTCGTAGGGATTTTTATCAGTGTTGTTTCTGAGTATTACTCTGTTTTGAATGTGAACTGTTGTATGCACTGCCTGTGTCCAAGAAATATCTGTCAACTTTGAATCCATTATCATTGTTCGAGCCATTTCTTGTATTGTCCTATTCTTTCTTTCAACAACTCCATTCTGTTGAGGTGTCCTAGCAACGGAGAATTGTCTTTTTATTCCATGATTGTTGCATTAGTCCATAAATTCATTTGAGGTGAATTCTCCTCCATTATCTGATCTTAAGCATTTGATTCTTGAATCCATCTCATTTTCAACCATTTCCTTATAGATCTTGAAATTTTCAAAAGATTATGATTTGTTCTTGAGAAAGCAAACTACAGTCATTCTTGTATAGTTATCAACTAATAACATAAAGTATCTCTCACCTTTTAAGCCTTTTGTTATAGTTGGTCCAACTAGATCAGTATGCACAATTTCCAGTGGTTTTTTTGTTGAATATTCCTTTGATTTGAACCTGGTCTTTATTTTCTTTCCTTCTTGGCAATGCTTGCATAAAGTGTTGGTTGGTTTCATGATCTGGAACATTTCTCTGACTGCTTCTCTTTTGATGACTTTGACAAGGTTATCAAAATGCATGTGACCCATTCTTTTGTGTCATAGCCAACTTTCATCTTCTTTTCCTAGACAACACTTTTCATTTCCAGTTTTGCTTAACACATATATGTTGCTTGAAGTTCTTGCATCTGTAACGACCAATTTCCTTGAACCTTCTTTTCTTATCTCACACTTTTGTGAATAGAAAGTAACTTTATGACCCTGGTCACACATTTGAATCACACTTAAAAGATTATGTTTCATATCTTCTACTAGTAGAACATTTTCTGTTTTTTCATTCTTGTTCCCAATTCAGACTGTGCTTTTTCCAATGATTTTGGATGAATCATCATTTCCAAAGGAGATTGATCCATCTCTTTCCTTTCGTAATGTAAGAAAATTGTCTCTATCACCTGTCATGTGTTTTGAACATCCACTGTCAACATACCAACCACGTTTATTCTGTTTAGCTTGTAGAGAGACTGCACATTCTTCATTGCTATACTGATCTTTCTTTCTTATCCATGTCATTTTCTGAGGTTCTTGTTTGTGACTCTATTGAGGTTCTTTAGGAGGGACTGTCATTTTGCAATTTTTGGCCATGTGTCCAAAATTGTTACATTTGTAACATTCCACTTCAATGCTCAAAGATTCAAACCTATTGTAACTTCTTCTCTGTGTTTCACTAGATCTTCTTGAATAACCCCTTTGTGTATGGCTCTCAAAGTAGTTATTGTTCCTGTTGTTAGCTCTGCAATTTATAGCTTTATGTCCAAAATTATTACATGCATAACATAAACCAAAAAATATAGTTTGATACCTGTTAGTTGAAGATCTTATGAATCCTTCTTCTTCTTGAGGCCTATCTATCTATTATTGATTCTGAAATCTGAATCTTCTCGGTGGAGGAGTGTCCCTGTAATCTTCCTTGTATATATTTTTATCCCCTTTGATTGTTTCTGCATAACCTTTTGGATTTATTTCTTGCTTTGTTGTTTTGGAGCTTGATCCCTTTTCTGTTTGATTGTATCCAAGTCCAGACTTGTCAAGATAATATTTTTGACTGTTGATAATGTCATCCAGAACTTTTGAGCTATTCTGCATATTTTTCTTTTGAATATCCTTTCTTAGTGTGACAATCTTTGCTTCCAGGTTTCCAATGATCGTGTCCTTTCCTTCTAGATATTATTTTAGTGCTTCTTCAATTATTTTATCTTCTTCTATTTGAACCTTCAATTTTGTGATCATTTGTTCTAGTTCTTGAGTGTTCTTTTTTTTTATCTAGTTCCGCTTGTAGTTTTTTTCTTTTCTTCTTTTCTCTTCTGATAAATTCTATGGCACTCATTAATTCTTCTCAGAAGTCAACTTATGCCTCTTAAATTTCTTCTTCATATGCTTCTTCATATTCTTCTTCGGAGTCTTCTTTATCAGAGTCTTCTACTGCCATGAATAGAACTCTCCCCGTTTCACTATCATTGACTTCATCTTCATCTGATGATGAGATGTCTTCTTTGGTGCAAAAGTTTTCTTGAAAACTTTCTTTGTAGTTCTTTTACCTTTATATGTTTGTCTACCTTTTGAGTAACCTTCATCTTTTCTCTTTTTCTTATGAGGACATTTGTTAGAAAAATGACCAATACCATCACAATTAAAACAAATTAAAGGAAGATTACCTCTGTACCTACAGTTGGTTCCCTTGTTCAGTCTTTTGACGAAGTTGGCCACTTCTTCATCATCTTCCGAGACGTCGTTGTTGCTGCTATACTCTTCTTGGTCCTTTTTATTTTTCTTTGATCTTTTGGATGCTTTGAAGGCTGCTTCTTTTACATCTGGATTTTCTTGTTCAGTTCTCATATCATATGCTGTGAAGATTCCATGCAGTTCGTCCATGCTTATTGAATTTAGATATGATCTTTCTTCTAGTGCTGCTATCTTAGGGTTGAATCTCATAGGAAGAGATCTTAGTACCTTTTGAACAATTACATATTCTTCGATTTCTTCTCCCAATCCTATGATTGTATTCATTGTTTCATTGACTCGTAAGAAGTAGGCTGCGATATCTTCATCTTCCTTCATTTTTAGTTGTTCGAACTGACCTCTGCAAGTTTGAAGCTTTGCTTCTTTGACTTTTGAATCTCCTTCATAAATATTTCGAAGCTTGTCTCAAATCTCTTTAGCATATTTACAATGTGCAACTTTGGTGAATACCGTATCACTGAGACCATTCAAAAGTGAATTTATGGCTTTGGAATTATTCTCACCGAGTTTCACTTCTTTGTCATTTGTTGGTGGAACTACTGGTGCTATGTATCCATCTACAATTGATTTCCAAACTTGAAATCCCTGTGCCTGTATATATGTCTTCATCCTTATGCTCCAAAAAGCATACTCTGTGGTATTCCATTTTTATACGAGTTGGTACTCTCCATGATCTACCTTTCAGTGGTTAAATTAATTTCTGAAGGAACTTGCTCTGATACCAATTGTTGGATTACTGATAGGGGGGGTGAAGCAGTAATAGCGTAATTATAATCCTTTTTCTTCAAATGTTATATCAATGTAGAATTATTATCCAATAATGAGCAGTAAGAAATAAACAATCACACACATACACAATACACCAGTGTTTTACGTGGAAACCCAAATCGGGAGAAAACCACATAATGTTTTTTCTTATATGTCTTGAAGAATTACATTCATTGGAAGCACCAACTTCCTTTGCTTTCTAGCTGCAACTGGAAGGAGGCTCCAACCCCCTAATTTCTCAGGCTACAACCTGAGGGAAGCTCCAACTCCCCAATTCTCTGGATACAACTAGAAGGAGTCTACAACCCCCAATGTTCTCTAACTACAAATGGAAGGTGGATACAACCACCTGTCCTTACCCCGTCCTACCACCCTGAAGTAGAAGTAGAATGATGGAACCAATGTCACACTATCACTATGAGATATACCACTGTAAACCTGTAATCAACCTGTACCATAAACAAGTGCATCAACCATGCACCAACCTGTAATGAACCTGTACCATAAACAAGTGCATAGAAACATGTACCAAGTATGTTCCAATCATTTTTCAACTACTCATCAACTATGAATCATCAATATGTACCAACATCATCAACTATACACCTCATGTATGTGGGCCAACTCATCAACTACTTGTCTCAACCATGTACTCAACATGTACCATAACCAAAAGCCCTCATAAATTTCATCATCCAAATCTGATTTGTATCTCTATAATAGACTTGGTGTATATGATCACATTCTTGCAAACCTTCCTTAACTTTAAAAACAAGAGACTAGCATTTTCATCAAACTTTTCTTTAGTCTCACATGCCTAGTTTTGGATTAGTCAACAACCCTAACTTGAAGTAATCATAGCTTTGAACCTGTAATGTATAAATATATAAAAATGATACACAATGTTATTCAATGTGATTTATGCAATTCCTCCAAGTTTCACTACTTGGAACCTTTCAAAAAAAGAGTTATAGAAAAAATGGCATACATTGCTGAATTCTAGCTTATTCTAGAGAGCAACCTTGTAGAGTGTGCCCCACACAAAATATTTTATGAATTGATATGAAACTATTAAAAAGAATACTAAATATTGTCCCCTAACGAAAAAAATTTGTCTCATTGAATGTGGATCTGTTATGAAGAAGTTATGACGTTTTTACCCGAAACACCTGATTTTGACTAGTTTCAAGACTGGCCACAAACCATATTTTCCACGGAGCGTAGCTCCCAAAATACAACGACCCACAAATGAATTTTTTTCCACAGATACTTGGATATGTTTTCTCACTTGCATAGAAATTGCACAGTCTGAATCATTATAGAAAAAATGTTATAGCGAAAATGGTGAGATGACCTGTAAATATCATACCTTAGAAAGCACCATCAAAAGAATTTACCCTTCCTTGCATTTCGGCCTTATTTTCTTCACCTTCACTAAGAATTATGGTTTAGATATCTTTGGTTACCTCATACAAATATATATATTCAATATTCTCAAGTGTGATTCAAATGAGAGAGCCTTTCCTCTCATTTATACTCTCCAAGTAGCTTCCTTAAAAACATCTTCTAGGTCACTTGACCCACTTTCCTTATTTTAGGGTTGGGTCCACTTCTAATTTCTCCATTAAATTTATTATTGAAATAATTTATTTTGTATTCACTTTGAATTGTAATACACTCATCACTTCACTTTATTATTTACCTTTTAAAATCTCTTAACCCATTTTGATTACTTTGACCTTTTGGGGCTTCTAGATGATATATAAGGGTCCTCCAACTTCGTAAGGCCATAACTCTCAAACTGTGAGGAGTTATGTGACGTTATACATACCACCAGAAATGGCATGACATGTACTATCCATATATAATAGTATTATTTGAAAATATATCATAAATCATACCGTTACCCATCAAACAAACTTGGGTCCATTACCCAAACCTGGGGTCTCCAACTTCTCATGGCCATAACTCTTTAACCGTGAGGAATTATGTGACGTTCCACATACCATAGGAAATGAAATGACAAGCACTATCCATATAGGATATTTTCCCTGAAAAATTCACTTTCCTTCATCTCATTATTCCACAATTAAGCATGGGTTCTATTACTCCACAAAGCGTCTTCCCGTGAGGGCTTTCACCATAAGGGGACCACTTTGGAGTTCATCCATATTTACTTCTTATCAACAATGACAAAAAAATAATGAGACATATTTACATCAAACAATATTGGGTCCATTACCCAAACCTTTGTGCTACGAGTCTTTCTTCAAGGGTCGACATCAATGACAACAAACCTTAATCAACAATTCTTTTGTTCAAGGGAAGTTTCAGCCTGATTCAACCATTCTGCAGTAAATATCTGACCTTTCAAGTCAGACTTCTCGATTCAATCAAGTCCATCTCATTATCACAAGTATCTATGTCTCATACTTGTGCTAGTACATAAGGTCCTCATTGACTTCTTGCTAACAATTCTACTTTTATCGACTTCGACATGCTGCTATGAGAGTATGTCCTAGAGTATCACCCTGGGATTATTTCCATTATTGATAGATGATATAGTAACAAGAGATGACAAACCATCATTGGTTGTTGACATATTGGTTTCCCTTGTTTTCAACGTCAACAATAATCATCACACATAGGGACTCGTACAATACCTTGGTTTCCATTTGACCTCATTGGTGGATTCCTCATATTTGTCAGTAGTATTCATTGTTGGCTACTATTTAGAGATTCTCTATCGTGTGTTATTTCCACCTGGTGCATGCCATATTCATACCTTGGTGTGGTCCTTACAATATGTTCATTTGATTCCTTCCAAATCTTTGGCCTTATAATACCCCTTGTGCTAGATGATAGAGGATGCTTTAATTCCTTCCTTCTAGTGGATCTCTTCCCATAGACTTCAACGCATATTTAGTTGGGATAGGGATATAGTGTTGGATTACTGAGAGGGGGGGTGAATCAAGAATAAAGAAATATAATCTTTTTTCACCATAAAATGCAAGTGTTATATCAATGTATCATTATCATCCAATAGTTGCAGAGTAAATAAACAATGAAAAAATGAGAAATCACACACATACACTATACATCAGTGTTTTATGTGGAAACCCAAAGAGGGATAAAACCACATAATGTTTTTTCTTATATGTATTTAAGAATTACATTCATTGGTAGCACCAAATTTCTTTGTTTCCCAACTGCAACTGGAAGGAGGCTCCAACCCGCTAGTTTCCTAGGATACAACCTAAAGGAAGCTCCAACTCTCCAATTCTATGGCTACAACCAGAAGGAGGCTACAACCCCTATGTTCTCCCACTACAATCGGAAGGTGGATACAACCACCTGTACTTGCCCCGTCCAACCTCTTTGATGTAGAAGTAGAATTATGGAACCACTATCACACTATCAATGTGAAATATATTGTTGTAAACTTGTACCAATCAACCTGCACCAAACAACCTATACCAATAACCTGAACCATGCATCAACCATGATTCAACCTATACCTCAAACTATACCATAAAAAAGTGCACCAACCTATAGTCAACATCTACCATAAACAAGTGCATTAACCATGCAGCAACCTGTACCTCAACCTGTACCATGAACAAGTGCATCAACCATGTACCAAACCTATACCATGAACAAGTGCATCCACCATGCACCAAACCTGTACAAATAACATGTCACAACAACCTGTTCAAACAACCTATCACAACAACCTGTCTCATCAATCTTATCAACTAAATCAGATCTACTCACCAAGATCAATCATTAAGACAACTCTCAAATATGTGCATCAACCAAGCATAACACAACAACTCATGATCATCACCAAGATCAATATATGCTTCTAATAATATACCAATAGAAGTATGCTACATCATCCATAAACCATGTGTCAACAATAATACTAACAGGTGCCTCCAACCATGTACCAAGTATGTAACAATCATGTATCAACTACTCATCAACTATGACTCATCAAGATGTGCCAACATCATCAACTATACACTTCATGTATGTGCCAACTCATCAACTGCTTATCTCAACCATGTACCCAACATGTACCTCAACCAAAATCTCTCATCAATTTCATCATCCAAATCTGATTTGTAACTCTGTAATAGACCTGGTGTATATGATCACATACCTACAAACCTTCCTTAACTTTAACAACAAGAGACTAGCATTTTCATCAAAATTTTCTTTAGTCTCACATGACTAGTTTTGGATTAGTTAACAACCCTAATTTGAAATAATCATAACTATGTACCTATAATGAATAAAGATCTAAAAATAGTACACAATGTTCTTCAATGTGTTTTATGAAATTCCTCCAGGTGGCACTACTTGGAACCTCTCAAAAAAGAAGTTATAACAAAAATGATATACCTTGTTGAATTCTGGCTTATTTTAGAGAGTGAATTTGTAGAGCGTGCCCAGCACGGAATATTTGTTGTATGGATATGAAAATTTTACAAAGAATACTATAGACTGTACTCTAACCAACACATTTGTTCTTACTTAATTTGGATCTTTTATGAAGACTTTATGACATTTTTACCCGAAACACTTGTTTTAGACTAGTTTCAGGACTAGCCACAAACCCTATTTTCCACAGAGTGTAACTCCAAAAATACAATGACCCACAAGCTAAAATTCGTACCAAAACTACTTGGATATATTTTCTCAATGACCTATCAATTTCATGGTCTAGATAATTCTAGAAAAAAATTTATTGAGAAAATGGAGATATGACCTGTAAATAACATACCATAGAAAGCATCATCAAAAGAATTTATCCTCCCTTGAATTCCGACCTTATTTACTTCACCTTTTCTCTGAAATTAGGCTTAGATATACTTTGGTTACCACAGTCACCTGTAGATATTCAATATTCTCAAGTTTGATTTAAAATGAGAGATCCTTGCCTCTTATTTATACTTTCATGTAGCTTCCTCAAGGGTTTACCTTTTAACCATCTTAACCCACTTTCTTTATTTTAGGGTTAACCAACTTCTAACTGCTTGTCCAATTAGTAATTTATCCATTAAATTTATTATTCAAATAATTAATTTTGTATTCACTTTGACTTATAGTACACTCATCACTTCACTTTACCTCAAGGGGTTACCTTCTAACCATCTTAAACCACTTTCCTTATTTTAGGGATAACCCACTTCTAACCACTTGTCAACTTAGTAAGTTCTCCATTAATTTTATTATTTAAATAATTTATTTTGTATTTATTTTGAATTACAGTACACTCATCACTTCACTTTATTATTTACCTTCTAAAAATCTCTTAAACCACTTTGACTACTTTGACCTTTTGGGGCTTCTAGATGACTCATGAGGGTTCTCCAAATTCGTAAGGCCATAACTCTTAAGCCACATGGAGTTATGTGATGTTCCACATACCACCAAAAATTTCATGACATGTGCTATCCATCTAGAATAGTCTTACCTGAAAATATATCAAAACTCATACCATTATACATAAAAAAAACTTGGGTCCATTACCTAAACCTGGGTTCTCCAACTTCACATGGCCATAGCTCTCTAACCGTGAGGATTTATGTGATGTTCCACATACCATCATAAATGGAATGACATGTAATACCCATATATAATAGTATGACCTTCAAATATATTAAAACTCATACCATTATACATCAAACAAACTTGGTTCCATTACCCAAACCTTTGTTCTACCAAAATTTCCTACTAGAATTTCTCCAAGGGTTTACATCAATCACTAAGGGTTGAAATCAATCTACAATATCACTCTCCAATGGTTGACATAAATGACAACCAACAATCCATACCAACTGTCCATAAACCTAAGACAATTGTCTAACAATCTCCCCCTTTGGCATTGATGGCAACACTTAGTCATGATAACATTTATGCTTATACACCCCATCAATTTTTCTATCTCTTCCCCTTTGACATCAATGAAAAAGGGTATCTCCCTTTGGGGTTGCTCCCCCAACTGAACTCTCCTTGGGCTACTCCCATGTTTAAATATGTCTGTTCTCTCTCTCCAAGCATTTCTATCCTACATCTGATAAATATCTCCTCCTTTTTATCAATGGAAAATGTATATTTCCATCCGGGGATGCTCCCCCTAACTGAACTGTCCTTGGGGATACTCCCCCTGACTGAGCTCTTCCTGGAACTGATCTCCCAACCCGAACTATCCTCTTTATGGTGCTTCCTCATGTAAATCTAAGACATATAAGATAAGTATTCAAAAGCATTCATTTTGGAGTAGAAATTACTATGAGTCTTTGGCGAAGAAACTCAAAGGATTCCCGTGGAAGAAGTTTTGTAAACATGTATGTCACTTGTTCTTTTGTGCCCACATATTCAACTCTGATGTTCTTCTCTGCAACTTGTTCTCATAGAAAGTGATACTTGATTGGAATGTGCTTCATTTTGGAGTGCATCACTAGGTTCTTTGAGATACTGATGGCGCTTGTATTATCACAATAGATTGGAATGGGCTCATCATACTCAACTTGTATATATGTCAAAGTTTTTTCATCCATAGAACCTGTGTACAACATGCTTCTACTACAATGTATTCTGCCTCGGATGTAGATAAAGATACTGATGATTATTTCTTTCTTAGCCATGATACTAAACACTCACCCAAGTAGAACGTTTCTCCACTGGTGCTTCTTTGGACATCAATGCAACCTGCCCAATCTGCATCTGTGTAGGCAATAAGTGATATATCCTTTCCTTTTGGATACCATAATCCAAACTCTTATGTTCCTTTGAGATATATGAAATCCTCTTCACTTCTAATACATGTGATTCCTTTGGTGTTGCTTGAAATCATGCTACCTATCCAACTACCTACATTACATCTGGTCTGGATGTTGTCACATATAGTAAAATACAAATCATTGACATGTGTTTCCTCTGGTCTGTAGACTTTGAATCATCATATTTGCTCAATTTGCAATTGGTTTGAATAGGAGTGGTAACTAGTTTGCAATCTTCCATTCCAAACCTCTTTATCATTTCTCTAATACACTTAGTTTGAGAAATAAAAATTCCTTGGTTTCTTTGACATATCTGAAGACCCAGAGAGAAGGTTAGTTCTCCAGGTAATGACATTTCAAATTCATTCTGTATATCCTTTGCAAATTTCTGGCTTAACCTGTCATTAGTACTTCCAAAAACAATATCATCAATATAAATTTCAATTAATAAAATACTACCTTGAGTTACCTTGATGTAGAGGTTTTTTTCTGTGCTTCCTTTCCATAGTTCGTAGGGAGTTTTGTCATTATTGTTTCTAAGCACTACTCTGTTTTGAATGTGAATTGTTGTATGCACTGCATGTGTCCAAAAAATATCTGTCAATTTGGAATCCATTAGCATTGTTGGAGCCATTTCCTGTGTAATTATCATCCATTATGATAATGTTCCTTTGTCTATGAACCACTCTCTAAACCAATATATGAATCCATGCTCTCGTACACTTTCATATATCTGTCCTAACCTACTAAGTATTCTTACAAACCCATCTCTGTTCATACTGTCCAAGACTCTAATTGTGGAATTGTCCATAATGCTCACCCATTTATCACTATACTATCATGAAGTCTTCATTAATCTATCAAATTGTACTTCTACTAACTGACTACTCTGTATCTGTCTTCTCAAACTATGCAATTTGCTCGAAGGATGGTTCTTTGGTCTATCACAATTATCGCATAGACTCCCCCTATCTAATATTCATATTACCTAGGAGTCTCTAAGCTGTATGGCTCAAAACAATTCCTTCTCTTATATGTATTCATCATCATCTTCATTGGTAGATTCATTATCTCTCTGAGCTCTAACTTCTTTCTTTCTGTCTATGGATTCATCTTTCACTACAATACCTAAAAGTACAATATCTTGAACCTGTTCCTTATTTACTTGTCCTTCTTTTCTTTTATTTATTTTTCAAACCTTTCTATATCTGACATTCTTCTTTTTCTCTGTAGATTTTTTTTCATCTCATTTTATTTCCAATCTTGTGATCTCTGGGACCTGGTCTTTGTTCACTTGTTCTTCATGTTTTTTTATCCATACTTTCTTATATCTGATATCAGTGTTCTCTTTCATAGAAGTATCGATCATGCTTCCACAATCACGAGCTATGTTTCCATAGTTATGGAATTGGTAACATTCAATGTTACATTGGGCCACATAAGCATTTCTTGCTTGAACATATTTTTTATAATCCCTGCAATCTACAACCTTATGTCCAAAGTTAGTAAAATAAAAACAATGAACATAAAATAAATTTGCATACCTGGGATTGAATGATCTTCTTTGTGGTGTAGTCCTTCTGAATTTCTTCCTTGATTGATCATGATCATGATTGAAGCTTCTTTGTGGCTTGAACATGGATGGTCTTATTGAAGGTTTATCTTTATTAGTTTTCTTAGATTTTGGTTGACCGTGATTCATTCCTTTTAGTACTTCTGCATAACTCTTTCTATTTTCTTCATTCTTATTTTCTAGCAACGAAGAGCACTTCTCTTCATTATCTACAACTGTTGTGTATGTTTATTTCTCTTCAACATTATTATTGAGCTTGACTATTTTGACTCTTAGTGTGACAACTTCTTCAAGATTCTCAACCTCTTCTTCTTTCTTCATTATCTGAGACTTCATGACCTCTTTTGTTCTCTTTGCTTCTTCAAGTTGGATTTTCAATGTAATTATTTCTTCTTCCAGTCTTCTCTCTTCTTGACCAAACTCTTCTTCAAGTTGGTTTAAGTCATTGGTTATTTCCTTGAGATGATCCATCATTATATTTTCTCTCTTTTCTGCCTCTTCCTTTTGTGCTTCTATGTTGGCTTATAAACATACCTTTTGATATTCTAGAGTTTCTTCAATTCTTCTGGCCTCTTCTAGTTGAGCTCTTAAATTCTTGATTACCTTCTGATGTTTTTCAGAACCTTGGAGACTTTCCTTTTGCTTCATCAATTCTTTCTTGGATGAATTGTTTTCTTCTCTTTCTTTCTTTAGATATTCAATTGCACTGATCAATTTTTCTCTGTAATCAACTTTTTCTTCTTCATACTCTTCTTCTTCTGAATTTATTTAACATGATGAGCATCTTTCTTCTTGTTCTGTATCTGCATCTTCTTTGGCATTTTCTGAATCTATGATGGGTGAATAATATATGTCATGTAACTTATCCCAAAGTTCTTTGGTTGATGAACATTTACCAACCTTCTCTCTTACCAGATTAGGTAATCCTTCCCAGATGAAATCCATTGCTATTTTGTTATTCTTCTTCAATTCCTTCTTGGATGCAGTCTTTACCCTTTTTGAACTATCATATCTTGTAACAACTAATATCCAAATGTAATTTCCATGTGCCTGTAAAAATTCTTTCGTCCTTATGCTCCACATCTCATACTTAAAATCATTCTGACCATTAAACATTGATGCTCCATTCTCAGAATAATCCATGATCTCTTTCTAGTGGTTAAA
>JASDQU010736277.1:92424-125645 GCA_032191745.1 Picea mariana | reverse complement strand
TGCAGGCGCTGTGGGAAACGACCAGAGCCTACGAAATCACACGATGTAAATACGATGTAACTCTGTGCTCCATTAACTCATTAAAAACACAGTATTCAAATCATGTTACAGTCAACATATACGCAGCAACAATTCATATTAAACAGAGGTTCAGCATAATCAATAACAATAACAAGGTAGCAATAACAATGGTAGTCGTAGTGTCGTATGTAACCCTTTCTCAGCAATGAACCGGGTTTTTATCCACAATACTATATGTTTGTAACAGTCTTAGATAGAAAACGTAAAGCAATGGATCCCTGATCCGAGAGAAATCTTGCAATGAAACTGAAAACTCGTTTCACAACTTCGTGACACGTAGTGTCACGAAGTGTGAACACTTGAAGCATAATTGAGCCAAGGTAATCATCACACTCTCGAGCGCTCTGTGGCAACGACTCCAGCTGGCCTGTGACTCTGCTATCTCCCTCTTCGAACCATAACGCATGCCATGATGCATCGGTTTCGAACTGCTCCACTGGTACCGCTACGGTGTGAGTTGGTACCTGGTACCGGAATCCTGCGCCAAGAATAGCAATGGTACCTACCCAAGTGATATTAGCTCATTTATCAAATTAAAGTATTAAAAATGCATAATAATAACTTGAATTTCAAAGATACCTTAGGTGACCCATTTGAGTGGGAAAGGGCTGTTGATTATAGCAAAAGGAGGCCAAAAAGGGTGATACTGGCATATAGTTGGAGGTTACTGGTAAGTAGTATGGGCGAAGAACATGGTCAAAACAGGGGACCAACACCATGTTTTATAATTCATATATATCACATGGATCCATTGTGTATTTTTCATGGACATGGAAATTATTCATACTTTCATATATGCCATGGATCCACAGTGTATTTGAATTGGCGACCATGCTTACATTACTCCTTAGCATGGGTATCCCCGACTTGGGATAGAGAATACTCTTACATGATCTCTATTGACTGTTTTTGTTCTTGGATCAACTATTTGGGAACCTTCATTTGGGACTAATTCAATGCATCCTCACCTCTCAGACTTATAATGTATTTCAGCCATCATTTTCCCTTTTGACCTCACACATTATGGGGCATTTGTTATACCACAATTTTCCACACCATTTGCATTATGAGATGGCCTAACCCCTGTCCCTAACTTGCAACTTGAAATCCCAAGTTCCCTCATCAATATCACTTAGAAAACAATGTTTTTATGCATATCCTTGGATTTCCTTGGTGCAACACACAAACATCCACACCTTGCTAGTGTACAACACGCGAATGCCCTAAACAATTGTGAAAAACAAAATAATTCTACATTTTCTAGTGGGGTTTTTAGTTGAGATCATTTCCCAAGCTCCCTAAGCCTGTACCAAACAGAATTCAACCTCCTTAACCTCTTTAGGAGGGTATAAAACAACATTTGGGGGAATGGATGAGAAGGACAACCTAGGAGCAAAGAAATGTTGTTGAAATTACAAATCTCCTTATCTCCTCTATCCTCTGAGTAGCATCCATTTGATTCTAGAAATTGATTTTCAGAATTCCTTTCTCTCTCCTATGTGGATATAGGGTCTGTTCCTATCCCTATTGATTCACCCAAGAAAGGGATATCATGCCAAGTTTATGCATGAAGGATCATTGGAGGGACCCATGATGGTTGGTTTCGAGGCAGCGCTAGCTGTTGAATCAGGTTGTAACCAATTTACTCACACTATTCTTAATCAAACCAGTTATCCATATTACACTTTATCATTTTCAAACAAGACTGTCTGTGTCTTTTAAAGTCAGCCAAAAATATAATCTCTCTAATCAGAAATAGGGATGATTTTAGGGGCTAAATTTCGCTCATGGCTAATTTTCCATGGTTTTTCCCAAAAAAAGATTCGATATTCTAAAAATGATTTTCCAAAATTCTATAGGATCAAATCATTTTACCTTGAAAAACGCCAAAATTTTATACAAATTATATAAAATACTTATAAATTTGAATATTTTTACAAAAATATTGCCAAACATTTATAGTTGTCATATGAAGGATTATTGAGATTCACCAAGGTTTCTACATTTTAGAATAAATTCCCATCCTTAAAATCATCCCTAATCAGAAATTAGTATTTGGAGGAGAATAGTACTTATCTCATAATATTTGGATCCACTGAAGCTCCACACCTACTTCCAACCTATGTCCTAGACCTATTGGTTTGAGGGGAAAGTTGTTATCAAACTATTTTACCAGGTTTCAATACTTCATTCCGTCTGGCTTCCAAGTGGGATACTATTTTGTAAAATATACTACACAGGAGAAACAAGAAGCCCTGAATCACTTAGAATATAGGTTCTGTATAGGCAAGTACTGCAAGCATGATCCAGATAATTTAGTATCAAAACATGTTGGGAAAGAGGTAACATATTGGCCATATGCGCATGATAAATTCAAGGATGAAGCTTTTACGGAAAATGCCCAAAACTGTGATGAAGTAATCCATAGGAGAACCAAACTTGATCTGACTCGGTTTAGGGATGTGTTGATGCATGAACATATTGAGCTAATTTTTGGCTTTAATAGCCAACATCAAATACATACAAGCATATATTGAAGCAAGGGACACTAGGAATTATACTCAAGAAACCCCCGAAGGGGAAATCTATATTACATCATCACATTCTCGTGTGTACATTCTATTGTACAAATGGTCTCTTTATATAAACATAGGTGACCATAAATACTAAGTATTAATTAGGTAATTAGATCATACCATATCCATAGCCATCTCCATAATATCTCAAATCTCTCAACTCAATCCATGAGATCCCCATCCATAATATCTTTCCTTATCCTCATTTTTCACTCATACATAGAATTTTATTTATGGTCTATATCATTACAATTATGCACTCATATACATTAGAAATTATTCATATATCAAAAGTATTAATTATTCCTTCATACTCCCCCTCAATGAATACTTGTGATCTCTTCAACTGATATTTGAATTGGTCCAATCTTCAACATCTTATTATGCTTTGTCTTCATCTTCTGTCTTTGGTATTCTTCATTCTGCTTCTTGTACCTGCATAGTATAAAAATCATATTTGTTTAAGTCCATACAAAATTTTTATCATCCACCAGAATACATGGGTCATCAACCATTGTATCCATTGGTTCTCTAGGAATCTTTTTCTCTTACATGGTTCAACAACAATTATTCATACGTGAACTTGTTACACCCCTTGCAACATCATCAATCATCATCTTGGGTATGATTTGGATTACCCATACATCATGTTTTTTGGTGGATTACCCTCAACCATTACAATAAGTGATTTATGGCTTATCACGAACCCTCCTTTGTCATGACAAGTGGTTTCTTCTTACCACAAACAACACATTACATAAAGTTGTTTCTAGCTAACCAAAAACCTTCAACATAAAAATTATGGAGGTACACTTGAATCTTCATGGCTTACATTGACATTGATTAAAGTACATACATGTTATGGGATTTGTCCCACATGACTTTGGGTCATGTCACAACATAGATTGACCGAATATAAAAGATAGAATCTAACCCCAAACAACAATGCTATAAGAAAACAACTACTTTCTAAGGAGTAAGTGAGAGAAATATATGTTCCACACCTTGTAACCTTCATCTAACATAGATACTCACTCTTGACCCTTAATATGTTCTAGACTTTCGTTTGTATCAACCTGTAATAGGAAAACCAAATCTATGTTGCAACAAGGTACTTATAGATTCAAATTACATGTATATAATGTAATAACTCAATCATATAAAGAGAATAAACATAATCCAATGAAATGAATCATTACAAATGGAGGAAAGATAAATTGTTTTGATTAAGAATAGTGTGAGTAAAGTGGTTACAACCTGATTCAACAGCTAACGCTGCCTCAAAACCAACCGTCACAGGTCCCTCCAATGATCCTTCAAGCATAAACTCAGCATGATTTCCCTTTCTTGGGTGAATCAATAGGGATAGGAACACACCCTATATCCACATAGGAGAGAGAAAGGAATTATAAAAATCAAGTTCCATAATCAAATGGATGCTACTCAGAGGATAGAGGAGATAAGGAGATTTGCAATTTCAACAAAAATTCTTTGCTCCTAGGTTGTCCTTCTCATCCATTCCCCCAAATGTTGTTTTATACCCTCCTCAGGAGGTTAAGGAGGTTGAATTACATTTGGTACAGGCTTAGGGAGTTTGGGAAATAATCCCAACTAAAAACCCCACCAGAAAATGTAGAATTATTTTGTTTTTCACATTTGTTTAGGGCATTCACGTGTTGTACACTAGCAAGGTGTGGATGTTTGTGTGTTGCACCAAGGAAATCCAAGGATATGCATAAAAACATTATTTTCTAAGTGATCTTGATGAGGTAACTTGGCATTTCAAGTTGCAAGTTAGGGACAGGGGTTAGACCATCTTACAATGCAAATGGTGTGGAAAATTGTGGTATAACAAATGCCCCATAATGTGTGAGGTCAATAGGAAAAATGATGGCTGAAATACATTCTAACTCTGAGAGGTGAGGATGCATTGAATTAGTGCCAAATGAAGGTTCCCAAACAGTTGATCCAAGAACAAAAATAGTCAGTAGAGATCAAGTAAGAGTATTCTCTATCCCAAGTCGGGGATACCCATGCTCAGGAGTAATGTAAGCATGGTAGCCAATTCAAATACACTGTGGATCCATGGCATATATGAAAGTATGAATAATTTCCATGTCCATGAAAAATACACAGTGGATCCATGTGATATATATGAAGTATAAAACATGGCCACGCGGAATACACAATGGATCCATGTGAAAGTAGATCATAGCCACGAATAGATACATAATGGAGCTATTTCAGAAAATCAAACACATAGGATATTTGAAACCAATGGAGTGAAAAAAATGATCCTCTGTAAGTAACAATGTATGTGGGGTGGTACAATATACGTTGGGTAGGAGCACAAAATATGTGATGCTCTTACTTCACCTGAAGTCTTCAAAATGATCTGTCGTGGTACAAGTCTACACTATGTGAATAATGTGTTGGGGTCGAACATAGTGAGACACCATTTGATTACCGGTCATTAATGTATACCATTAAAAAACACGAGACAACCCACCAATGATAATAATGGGTGTCAAGGTACCATGGTACAATCTAACAAGTGTGAATAAATGAGCTAATTTTGAACACCTTGTAGAATCTATAGAGCATAGGACATTGATGTATTCCAACTATCAATAGCAAGGGAACTTGCCATTGATGAATACAAGCCCCAAGGTACCAAATATGACTCTATATGTCACACAGTTGCCTTATGTTTATGGAAAGTTGGTATGGATTGTTGGTTTTCATTGATGTCAACCATTGGAGAGTGATATTTTATATTCATGTCAACCCTTAGTGATTGATGTCAACCCTTGGAGAAAGTTCGGTAGCAAATTCTGGTAGCACAAAGATTTGGGTAATGGACCCAAGTTTGTTTGATGTATAATGGTATGAGTTTTAATATATTTGAATTTACTACTATTCTATATGGATAGTAGATGTCATGACATTTCCGGTGGTATGTGTAACATCACATAACTCCTCACAGTTAGAGAGTTATAGCCATGTGAAGTTGGAGAACCCAGGTTTGGGTAATGGATCCAAGTTTGTTTGATGTATAATGGTATGAGTTTTGATATATTTATAGGTAATACTATTCTATATGGATATCACATTTCATGCCATTTATGGTGGTATGTGAAACTTCACATAAGTCCTCACAGTTTAAGATTTATGGCCTTATGAATTTGGAGAACCCTCATGAGTCATCTAGAAGCCCCAAAAGGTCAAAGTAGTCGAGATTTTTAGAAGGTAAATAATAAAGTGAAGTCATGAGTGTACTATAATTCAAAGTAAATACAAAACAAATTATTTAAATAATAAAATTAATAGAGAAAATACTAAGTTGACAAGTGGTTAGAAGTGGGTTAGCCCTAAAATAAGGAAAGTGGTTTAAGATGCTTAGAACGTAACCCCTTGAGGTAAAGTGAAGTGATGAGTGTACTATAAGTCAAAGTGGATACAAAATAAATTATTTGAATAATAAATTTAATGGATAAATTACTAGTTGGACAAGCAATTAGAAGTTGATTAACCCTAAAATAAGGAAAGTGGGTTAAGATAGTTAAAAGGTAACCCCTTGAGGAAGCTAAATGAAAGTATAAATAAGAGGCAAGGCTCTCTAATTTTAAATCACACTTGAGAATATTGAATATCTACAGGTGAGTAAGGTAACCAAAGGATATCTAAGACAAATTTCAGAGAGAAGGTGAAGTAAAGAAGGCCAAAATTCAAGGGAAGATAAATTATTTTGATGATGCTTTCTAAGGTATGTTATTTATGGGTCATCTCACCATTTTCACAATAATTTTTTTTTATAGAATGATTCAAACCATGAAAGTGATAGGCCATTGAGAAAACATAACCAATTAGTTGTGGTACAAATTTAAGCTTGTGGGTCATTGTAGTTTTAGAGTTACACTCCATGGAAAATAGGGTTTGTAACTAGTCCTGAAACTAGTCTAAAACAGGTGTTTCGGGTAAAAACGTCATAAATTATTCATAACAGATCCAAATTTAGTAAGACCGAATGTGTTGGTTAGAGTACAGTCTGCATTATTCTTTGTAAAATTTCAGATCCATACAACGAATATTCCGTGCTGGGCACGTTCTACAAGTTTAGTCTCTAGAATAAGCGAGAATTCAACAAGGTATGCCATTTTTGCTATAACTCCCTTTCTAAGAGGTTCCAAGTAGTGACACCTGAAAGAATTTCATAAAACACACTGAAGAAAATTGTGTACTATTTTAAGATCTTTATTCATTACAATTACATAATTATGATTATTTTAAGTTAGGGTTGTTAACTAATCCAAAACTAGTCATGTGAGACTAAAGAAAAGTTTGTTGAAAATGCTAGTCTCTTGTTGTTAAAGTTAAGGAAGGTTTGTAGGTATGTGATCATATACACCAGGTCTATTACAGAGTTACAAATCAGATTTGGACGATGAAATTGATGAGGGATTTTTTTTGAGGTACATGTTGGGCACATGGTTGAGACAAGTAGTTGATGAGTTGGCATATACATGAGGTGTATAGTTGATGATGTTGGTACATATTGATGAGTCATAGTTGATGAGTAATTGATAAATGATTGGCAAATACTTGGTACATGGTTCGAGGCACTTGTTAGTATTATTGTTGACACATGGTTTATGGATGATGTAGCATACTTGTATTGTTATATTATTAGAAGCATATATTGATCTTGGTGATGATTATGAGTTGTTGTGATATGCTTGGTTGATGCACATATTTGAGAGTTGTCTTAGTGATTGATCTTGGTGAATAGATATGATTTGGTTAATAAGATTGATGAGACAGATTGTTGTGATAGGTTGTTTGGATAGGTTGTTGTGACATGTTATTTTTACAGGTTTGGTGCATGGTTGATGCACTTGTTCATGGTACAGGTTGAGGTACAGGTTTGGTACATGGTTGATGCACGTGTTCATGGTACAAGTTGAGGTACAAGTTGGTGAATGGTTAATGCGCTTGTTTATTGTATAGGTTGAATACAAGTTGTTTGGTACAGGTTGGTACATGGATGATGCACTTGTTTATGGTATAGGTTGATTACAAGTTGAGGTACAGGTTGATGCATGGTTCAGGTTATTGGTACATGTTGTTTGGTGCAGGTTGATTGGTACATGTTTACAACAGTATATCTCATAGTGGTATTGTGATAGTGGTTCCATCATTCTACTTCTACGCCAGGGCAGTTGGATGGGGCAAGGATAGGTGGATGTAGCCACATTCCAGTTGTAGCTGAAGAACATAGGGGGTTGTAGCCTCCTTCTGGTTGTAGCCATAGAATTGGTGAGTTGGAGCTTCCTTCAAGTTGTATCCTAAGAAACTAGGGGGTTGGAGTCTCCTTCCAGTTGCAACTAGAAAACAAATGAAGTTGGTGCTTCCAATGAGTGTAATTCTTAAAAAAATATAAGAAAAAATATTATGTGGTTTTCTCCCACTTTGGGTTTCCACGTAAAACACTGGTGTACTGTGTATGTCTATGATTGCGCATTTGTTCATTGTTTATTTACTCTGCAACTATTGGATGATAATTCTACATTGATATAACACTTGCATTTTATGGTGAAAAAGGATTATATTTCTTTATTACTGATTCACCCCCCCTCTCAATAATCCAATAATTGGTATTAGAGCAGGTTCCTTCAGGAAACAGTTTAACCACTGGAAAGAGATCATGGATTATTCTGAGAATGGAGTATCAGTGTTTAATGGTCAGAATGATTTTAAGTATGAGATGTGGAGCATAAGAACGAAAGTATTTTTACAGGCACATGGACATTACATTTGGATATTAGTTGTTAGAGGATATGATAGTTCAAAAAGGGTAAAGACTGCAGCCAAGAAGGAATTGAAGAAGAATAACAAAATAGGAATGGATTTCATCTGGGAAGGATTACCTAATCTAGTAAGAGAAAAGGTTGGTAAATGTTCATCAACCAAAGAAATTTGGGATAAGTTACATGAAATATATTCTTCACCCATCGTAGATTCAGAAAATGCCAAAGAAGATGCAGATAGAGAACAAGAAGAAAGATGCTCTTCATGTTAAATAAATTCAGAAGAGGAAGAGTATGAAGAAGAAAAAGTTGATTACAGAGAAAAATTGATCAGTGCAAATGAATATCTAAATAAAGAAAGAGAAGAAAACAATTCATCCAAGAAAGAATCGATGAAGAAAAAGGAAAGTGTTGAAGGTTCTGAAAAAGATCAGAAGGTAATCAAGAATTTAAGAGCTCAACTAGAAGAGGCCAGAAGAATTGAAGAAACTCTAGAATATCAAAAGAAAAGTTTAGAAGCCAACATAGAAGCACAAAATGAAGAGGCAGAAAAGAGAGAAAATATAATGATGGATCATCTCAAGGAAATAACCAATGACTTAAACCAACTTGAAGAAGAGTTTGGTCAAGAAGAGAAAAGACTGGAAGAAGAAACAATTACATTGAAAATCCAACTTGAAGAAGCAAAGAGAACAAAAGAGGTCATGAAGTCTCAGATAATGAAGAAAGAAGAAGAGGTTGATAATCTTGAAGAAGTTGTCACACTAAGAGTCAAAATATTCAAGCTCAGCAAGAATGTTGAAGAGAAAGAAACATCCACATCAGTTGTAGATAATGAAGAGAAGTGCTCTACGTTGCTAGAAAATAAGAATGAAGAAAATAGAAAGAGTTATGCAGAAGTACTCAAAGGAATGAATCATTGTCAACCAAAATCTAAGAAAACTAATAAAGATACACCTTCAAGAAGACCATCCATGTTCAAGCCACAAAGAATCTTCAATCATGATCATGATCAGTCAAGGAAGAAATTTAGAAGGACTACACCACAAAGAAGATCAGTCAATCCCAAGTATGCAAATTTATTTTATGTTCGTTGTTTTTATTGTACTAACTTTGGACATAAGGTTGCAGATTGCAGGGATTATAAAAGAAATGTTCAAGCAAGAAATGCCTATGTGGCCCAACGTAACATTGAATGTTACAAATTCCATAACTATAGAAACATAGCTCGTGATTGTAGAAGCATGATCGATACTTCTATGAAAGAGAACACTGATATCATATATAAGAAAGTATGGATAAGAAAACATGAAGAACAAGTGAACAAAGACTAGGTCCCAGAGATTGCAAGATTGGAAATAAAACGAGATGAAAAAAAATCTACAGAGAAAAAGAAGGATGTCAGATATAGAATGGTTTGAAAAATAAATGAAAGAAAAGAAGAACAAGTAAATAAGGAACAGGTTCAAGATATTTTACTTTTAGGTATTGTAGTGAAAGATGAATCCATAGATAGAAAGAAAGAAGTTAGAGCTCAGAGAGATGATGAATCTACCAATGAAGATGATGATGAATACACATAAGAGAAGGAATTGTTCTGAGCCATCCAGCTTAGAGACTCCCAGGTAATATGAATATTAGACAGGGGGAGTCTATGTGATAATTGTGATAGACCAAAGAACCATCCTTCAAGCAAATTGCAGAGTTTGAGAAGACAGATACAGAGTAGTTAGTTAACAGAAGTACAATTTGATAGATTAATGAAGACTTCATGATAGTATAGTGATAAATGGGTGAGCATTATGGACAATTCTGCAATTAGAGTCTTGGACAGTATGAACATAGATGGGTTTGTAAGAATACTTATAAGGTTTGGATAGATATATGAAAGTGTACAAGAGCATGGATTCATATATTGGTTCAGAGACAAAGGAACATTATCATAATGGATGATAATTACACAGGAAATGGCTCCAACAATGCTAATGGATTCCAAATTGACATATATTTTTTGGACACATGCAGTGCATACAACAATTCACATTCAAAACAGAGTAGTGCTTATAAACAATAATGAAAAAACTCCCTACGAACAATGGAAAGGAAGCGGAGACAAAAACCTCTACACCAAGGTAACTCAAGGTAGTATTTTATTAATTGAAATTTATATTGATGATATTGTTTTTGGAAGTACTAATGACAGGTTAAGCCAGAAATTTGCAAAGGATATGCAGAATGAATTTGAAATGTCATTACCTAGAGAACTAACCTTATTTTTAGGTCTTCAGATATGTCAAAGCAACCAAGGAATTTTTATTTCTCAAACTAAGTGTATCAGACAAATGATAAATAGGTTTGGAATGAAAGATTGAAAACTAGTTACCACTCCTATGAAAACTAGTTGCAAGTTGAGAAAATGTGATGATTCAAAGTCTATAGACTAGAGGAAATACATGTCAATGATTGGTAGTTTACTATATGTGACAACATCCAAACCAGATGTAATGTAGGAAGTTGGACAGGTAACATGATTTCAAGCAACATCGAAGGAATCACATGTATTAGCAGTGAAGAGGATTTTCAGATATCTCAAAGGAACATAAGAGTTTGGATTATGGTATCCAAAAGGAAAGGATCTATCACTTATTGCCTACACAGATGCAGATTGGGCAGGTTTCATTGATGGCTGACGAAGCAACAGTGGAACAGTGTTCTACTTGAGTGAGTTTTTAGTATCATGGCTAAGAAAGAAATAATCATCAATATCTTTATCTACATCCAAGGCAGAATATATTGTAGTAGAAACATGTTGTACACAAGTTCTATGGATGAAAAAAACTATGACATATATACAAGTTGAGTATGATGAGCCCATTCCAATCTATTGTGATAATACAAGTTCCATCAGTATCTCAAAGAACCTGGTGATGCACTCCAAAATGAAGCACATTCCAATCAAGTATCACTTTCCATGAGAACAAGTTGCAGAGAAGAACATCAGAGTTGAATATGTGGGCACAAAAGAAAAAGTGGCAGACATGTTTACAAAACCACTTCCACAGGAAGCCTTTGAGTATCTTCGCTAGAGACTTGGAGTAATTTCTACTCCAAAATGAAATCTTTGAATACTTATCTTATATTTCTTAGATTTACATGAGTAAGCACCATAAAGAGGACAATTTGGGTTGGGAGATCAGTTTCAGGAAGAGCTCAGTCCGGGTGGAGTATCCCTAAGGATAGTTCAGTTAGGGGGAGCAACCCCGGATGGAAATATACCTTTTCCATTGATAAAAAAGGAGGAGATATTTATCAGATGCAGGATAGAAATGCTTGGAGAGAGAGCACAAAGGCATGTAAACATGGGAGTAGCTCAAGGATAATTCAGTTGGGGTAGCGATGATTTTAAGAATGGAAATTTATTTTAAAATGTAGAAACCTTGGCGAATCTTACTAATCCTTCATATGCCAACTATATATGTTTGGCGATATTTTTGTAAAAATATTCAAATTTATAAGGATTTTATATAGTTTGTATAAAATTTTGGCGATTTTTAAGGTAAAATAATTATATCCTATAGAATTTGGGCGAATCATTTTTAGAATAGCGAATATTTTTTTGGAAAAAACCTTATAAAATTAGCCCATGAGCAAAATTTAGCCCCTAAAATCATCCCTCAGTTGGGGGAGCAGCCCCAAAGGGAGATACCCTTTTCCATTGATGTCAAAGGGGGAGAGATAGAAAAATTGATGGGGCATATAAGCATAAATGTTATCATGACTAAGTGTTGCCATCAATGCCAAAGGGGGAGATTGTTAGACAATTGTCTTAGGTTGATGGACAGTTGGTATGGGTTGTTGGTTTTCATTGATGTCAACCATTGGAGAATGATATCGTAGATTGATTTCAACCCTTAGTGATTGATGTAAACCCTTGGAGAAAGTCTAGTAGGAAATTTTGGTAGCACAAAAGTTTGGGTAATGGACCCAAGTTTGTTTGATGTATAATGGTATTATTTTTAATATATTTGAAGGTCATACTATTATATATGGGTATTACATGTCATTCCATTTATGATGGTATGTGGAACATCACATAAATCCTCACAGTTAGAGAGCTATGGCCATGTGAGTTGGAGAACCCAGGTTTAGGTAATGGACCCAAGTTTTTTTTATGTATAATGGTATGAGTTTTGATATATTTTCAGGTAAGACTCTTCTAGATGGATAGTACATTTCATGACATTTCTGGTGGTATGTGGAACATTACATAACTCCATGCAGCTTAAGAGTTATGGCCTTACGAATTTGGAGAACCCTCATGAGTCATCTAGAAGCCCCAAAAGGTCAAAGTAGTCAAAGTGGTTTAAGATATTTTTAGAAGGAAAATAATAAAGTGAAGTGATGAGTGTACTATAATTCAAAATAAATACAAAATTAATTATTTAAATAATAAAATTAATGGAGAAATTACTAAGTTGATAAGTGGTTAGAAGTGGGTTAGCCCTAAAATAAGGAAAGTGGTTTAAGATGGTTAGAAGGTAACCCCTTGAGGTAAAGTGAAGTGATGAGTGTACTGTAAGTCAAATTGGATACAAAATTAATTATTTGAATAATAAATTTAATGGATAAATTACTAATTCGACAAGCGGTTAGAAGTTGGTTGACCCTAAAATAAGGAAAGTGGGTTAATATGGTTAAAAGATAACCCCTTGAGGAAGCTACATGAAAGTATAAATAAGAGGCAAGGATCTCTCATTTTAAATCAAAATTGAGAATATTGAATATATATAGGTGACTGTGGTAACCAAAGGATATCTAAGCCTAATTTCATAGAAAAGGTGAAGTAAAGAAGGTCAAAATTCAAGGGAGGATAAATTCTTTTGATGATGCTTTCTAAGGTATGTTATTTACAGGTCATCTCACTATTTTCGCAATATTTTTTTTTATAGAATTATCTAGACCATGAAATTGATAGGCCATTGAGAAAACATATCCAAGTAGTTGTGGTACGAATTTCAGCTTGTGGTTCGTTGTATTTTTGGAGTTACACTCCGTAGAAAATAGGGTTTGTGGCTAGTCCTGAAACTAGTCTAAAACAAGTGTTTCGGGTAAAAACGTCATAACGTCTTCATAAAAGATCCAAATTAAGTAAGAACAAATGTGTTGGTTAGAGTACAGTCTATAGTATTCTTTGTAAAAATTTCATATCCATACAAAAAATATTCTGTGTGGGGCACGCTCTACAAGTTCACTCTCTAAAATAAGTCAGAATTCAACAAGGTATATCATTTTTGCTATAACTTCTTTTTTGAGAGGTTCCAAGTAGTGACACCTGGAGGAATTGCACAAAACACACTGAAGAACATTGTGTACTATTTTTAGATCTTTATTCATTACAGGTACATAGTTATGATTATTTCAAGTTAGTGTTGTTAACTAATCCAAAACTAGTCTTGTGAGACTAAAGAAAAGTTTGATGAAAATGCTAGTCTCTTGTTGTTAAAGTTAAGGAAGGTTTGTAGGTATGTGATCATATACACCAGGTCTATTACAAAGTTACAAATCAGATTTGGATGATGAAATTGATGAGGGATTTTGGTTGAGGTACATGTTGGGTACATGGTTGAGACAAGTAGTTGATGAGTTGGCACATACACGAAGTGTATAGTTGATGATGTTGGCACATCTTGATGAGTCATAGTTGATGAGTAGTTGATACATGATTGTTACATACTTGGTACATGGTTGGAGGCACTTGATAGTATTATTGTTGACACATGGTTTATGGATGATGTAGCATACTTGTATTGGTATATTATTAGAAGCATATATTGATCTTGGTGATGATCATGAGTTGTTGTGTTATGCTTGGTTGATGCACATATTTGAGATTTGTCTTGGTGATTGATCTTGGTGAGTAGATATGATTTGGTTGATAAGATTGATGAGATGGGTTTTTGTGATAGGTTGTTTGGACAGGTTGTTGTGACATGTTATTTGTACAGGTTTGGTGTGTGGTCGATGCACTTGTTCATGGTACAGGTTGAGGTACAGGTTTGGTACATGGTTGATGCACTTGTTCATGGTACAGGTTGGTGCATGGTTAATGCACTTGTTTATGGTACATGTTGACTACAGGTTTTTTGGTACAGGTTGGTGCACTTTTTTATGATACAATTTGACGTACAGGTTGAAGCATGGTTGATGCATGGTTCAGGTTATTGGTACAGGTTGTTTGGTGCAGGTTGATTGGTATAGGTTTACAACAATATATTTCACAGTGATAGTGTGATAGTGGTTCCATAATTCTACTTCTATGTCAGGGCAGTTGGACGGGGCAAGTACAGGTGGTTGTATCCACCTTCCGATTCTAGTGGGAGAACATAAGGGGTTGTAGCCTCCTTCTGGTTGTAGCCAAAGAATTGGGGAGTTGGAGCTTCCTTCAGGTTGTATCCTAAGAAACTAGGGGGTTGGAGCCTCCTTCCAGTTGCAGCTAGGAAACAAAGAAATTTGGTGCTTCCAATGAATGTAATTCTTAAATACATATAAGAAAAAACATTCTATGGTTTTATCCCTCTTTGAGTTTCCACGTAAAACACTGAAGTATTATGTATGTGTGTGATTTCTCATTTTTTCATTGTTTATTTACTCTGCAACTATTGGATGATAATGATACATTGATATAACACTTGCATTTTATGATGAAAAAAGATTATATTTCTTTATTCTTGATTCACCCCCCCTCTCAGTAATCCAACACTATATCCCTATCCCAAATAAATATGCGTTGAAGTCTATGGGAAGAGATCTACTAGAAGGAAGGAATTAAGGCATCCTCTATCATCCAGCACGAGGGGTAGTATAAGCCCAAAGATTTGGAAGGAATCAAATAAACATCTTGTAAGGACCACACTGAGGTATGAATATGACATGCAGAAGGTGGAAATAACGCATGATAGATAATCTCTAAATAGTAGCCAACAATGAATACTACTGACAAAGATGAGGAATCCACCAATGAGGTCAAATGGAAACCAAGGTACTGTACGAGTCCCTATGTGTGATGATTGTTGTTGACGTTGAAAACAAGGGAAACCAATATGTCAACAACCAATGATGGTTTTTCATCTCTTGTTACTATATCATCTATCAATAATGGAAATAATCCTAGGGTGATACTCTAGGACATACTCTCATAGCAACGTGTCGAAGTCAATAAGAGCAGAATCGTTAGCAAGAAGTCAATGAGGACCTTATGTACTAGCACAAGTAATAGACATAGATACTTGTGATAATTATATGGACTTGATTGAATCAAGAAGGTTGACTTGAAAGGTCGTAGATTTACTGCAGAATGGTTGAATTAGGCTGAAACTTCCCTTGAACAAAAGAATTGTTGATTAAGGTTGGTTGTCATTGATGTCAACCCTTGAAGAAAGACCCGTAGCACAAAGGTTTGCGTAATGGACCCAATATTGTTTGATGTAAATATGACTCATTATTGTTTTCTCATTTTTGATAAGAATTAAATATGGATGAACTCCAAAGTGGTCCCCTTATGGTGAAATCCCTCACGGGAAGACGCTTTGTGGAGTAATGGAACCCATACTTAATTGTGGAATAACGAGATGAAGGAAAGTGAATTTTTCAGGTAAAATATCCTATATGGATAGTTTTTTTCATGTCATTTCCGATGGTATGTGGAATTCCACATAATTCCTCACGGTTAAAGAGTTATGGCCATGAGAAGTTTGAGACCCTAGGTTTGGGTAATGGACCCAAGTTTGTTTGATGGGTAACAGTATGAGTTATGATATATTTTTAGATAATACTATTATATATGGATAGTGCATGTCATGCCGTTTCTGGTGGTATGTAGAACTTCACATAACTCCTCATGGTTTGAGAGTTATGGCCTTACGAAGTTGGAGGACCCTCATATGTCATCTAGAAGCCCCAAAAGGTCAAAGTAATCAAAATGGTTTAAGAGATTTTAAAAGGTAAATAATAAAGTGAAGTGATGAGTGTATTATAATTCAAAGTGAATACAAAGTAAATTATTTCAATAATAAATTTAATGGAGAAATTAGAAGTGGACCCAACCCTAAAATAAGGAAAGTGGGTCAAGTGACCTAGAAGATGTTTTTAAGGAAGCTACTTGGAGAGTATAAATAAGAGGCAAGGCTCTCTCATTTGAATCACACTTGAGCATATTGAATATCTATATGTGTATGAGGTAACAAAGGATATATAAACCATAATTATGAGTGAAGGTGAAGAAAACAAGGCCGAAATGCAAGGAAGGATAAATTCTTTTGATGGTGCTTTCTAAGGTAGGTTATTTACAGGTCATCTCACCATTTTAGCTATAAAAAATTTTCTATAATGATTTAGACCATGAAATTGCTATGCAGGTGAGAAGACATATCCAAGTATCTGTGGTAAAAAATGAAGCTTTTGGGTTGTTTTATTTTGGGAGTTACGCTCCGTGGAAAATAGGGTTTGTGGCCAGTCTTGAAACTAGTCAACATCAGGTGTTTTGGGTAAAAACGTCATAACTTCTTCATAACAAATCCAAATTTAGTGAGACAAAATGTTTTGGTTAGGGGAAAGTATTTAGTATTCTTTGTAACAATTTTAGATCAATTCATCAAATATTTTGTGTGGGGCACAAGGTCGCTATCTAGTATCTCAAAAAACCCGGTGATGCACTCCAAGACTAAGCACATTCCAATCAAGTATCACTTTCTATGAGAACAAGTTACAGAAAAGAACATCAGAGTTGAGTATGTGGGCACAAAAGAACAAGTGACAAACATATTTACAAAACCACTTCCACGGGAAGCCTTTGAATATCTTCTTCAAAGACTTGGAGTTATTTCTACTCCAAAAATGAATGCTTTTTTAATTCTTATCTTATATGTCTTAGATGTACGCGAGGAAGCACCATAAGAGGACAGTCTGTCAGGTGGATCAACACCATATGGAAAGATACCTTTGCCATTGATGACAAAGAGGGAGAGATTTATCAGATGCAGAGGATAGAGGCATGGTTCCAGGGGGAGCATGAGTGATATGATTTCAGTGTTGCATCAGAGTGTTGTCATCAATGCCAAAGGGGGAGATTGTTGATTAAGGTTGGTTTTCATTGATTTCAACCCTTGAAGAAAGAACCGTAGCACAAAGGTTTGGGTAATGGACCCAATATTTTTTGATGTAAATATGACTCATTATTGTTTTGTCATTGTTGATAAGAAGTAAATATGGATGAACTCCAAAGTGGTCCCCTTATGGTGAAAGCCCTCATGGGAAGACGCTTTGTGGAGTAAGAGAACCCATGCTTAATTGTGGAATAATGAGATGAAGGAAAGTTAATTTATCAGGGAAAATATCCTAGATGGATGGTGCTTGTCATGTCATTTCCGGTGGTATGTGGAACGCCACATAATTCCTCATGGTTTGAGAGTTATGGCCATGAGAAGTTGGAGACCCCGGGTTTGGGTAGTGGACCCAAGTTTGTTTGATGGGTAATGGTATGAGTTATAATATATTTTCTGATAATAATATTCTATATGGATATTACATGTCATGCCATTTCTGGTGGTATTTAGAACGTCACATAACTCCTCACGGTTTGAGAGTTATGGCCTTACGAAGTTGGAGGACCCTCATATGTCATCTAGAAGCCCCAAAAGGTCAAAGTAATCAAAATGGTTTAAGAGATTTTAAAAGGTAAATAATAAAGTGAAGTGATGAGTGTATTATAATTCAAAGTGAATACAAAATAAATTACTTCAATAATAAATTTAATGGAGAAATTAGAAGTGGACCCAACCCTAAAATAAGGAAAGTGGGTCAAGTGACCTAGAAGATGTTTTTAGGGAAGCTACTTGAAGAGTATAAATAAGAGGCAAGTATCTCTCATTTGAATCACACTTGAGCATATTGAATATATATATGTGTCTGAGGTAACCAAGGATATCTAAACCATAATTCTGAGTGAAGGCGAAGAAAATAAGGCCGAAATGCAAGGAAGGATAAATTCTTTTGATGATGCTTTCTAAGGTATGTCATTTACAGGTCATCTCACCATTTTCGCTATAATTTTTTTTCTATAATGATTCAGACCATGAAATTTCTATTCAGGTGATAAAACATATCCAAGTATCTTTGGTAAAAAATTCATCTTGTGGGTCTTTTTATTTTGGGATTTACACTCCGTGGAAAATAGGGTTTGTGGCCAATCCTGAAACTAGTCAAAATCAGGTGTTTCGGGTAAAAACGTCATAACTTCTTCATAACAAATCCAAATTTAGTGAGACAAAATGTTTTGGTTAGGGGATAGTCTGTAGTATTTTTTTTAATAGTTTTATATCAATTCATCAAACATTTTGTGTGGGGCACACTCTACAAGGTCGCTCTCTGGAATAAGCCAGAATTCAGCAAGGTATGCCATTTTTGCTATAACTCTTTTTCTAAGAGGTTCCAAGTAGTGAAACTTGGAGGAATTGTATAAAACACACTGAATCACATTTTGTATCAGTTTCATATCTTTATATATTACAGGTTCAAATTTATGATTACTTCAAGTTAGGGTTGTTGACTAATCCAAAACTAGGCATGTGAGACTAAAGAAAAGTTTGATGAAAATGCTAGTCTCTTGTTTTTAAAGTTAAGGATGGTTTGTAGGAATGTGATAATATACACCAGGTCTATTATAGAGATAAAAATCATATTTGGATGATGAAATTGATGAGGGATTTTGGTTGTGGTACATGTTGAGTACATGGTTGAGACAAGTAGTTGATGAGTTGGTGCACATACATGAGGTGTATAGTTGATGATGTTGGTACATATTGATGAGTCATAGTTGATGAGTAGTTGAAACATTATTGGAACATACTTGGTACATGTTTTGATGCACTTGTTTATGGTACAGGTTGATTACAGGTTGGTGCATGGTTGATGCACTTGTTTATGGTACAGGTTGATTACAGGTTTACAACGGTATATCTCACAGTGATAGTGTGACAGTGGTTCCATAATTCTACTTATACTTCAGGGTTGCAAGACGGGGCAAGGACATGTGGTTGTAGCCGCCGAACATTAGGGGTTGTAGCCTCCTTCTGGTTGTATCCAGAGAATTGGGGAGTTGGAGCTTCCCTTAGGTTGTAGCCTGAGAAACTAGGGGGTTGGTGCCTCCTTCCAGTTGCAGCTGGAAAACAAAGGAAGTTGGTGCTTCCAATGAATGTAATTCTTCAAGACATATAAGAAAAAGCATTATGTGGTTTTCTATTGATTTGGGTTTCCACGTAAAACACTAGTGTACTGTGTATGTGTGTGATTGTTTATTTCTTACTGCTCATTATTGGATAATAATTCTACATTGATATAACATTTGAAGAAAAAGGATTATAATTACGCTATTACTGATTCAATCCCCCTCTCAGTAATCCAACAAGAATAACACATTATGTGGCTTAGGAAGCAGGAGTATAAACTAGGATACATTTGTGATGTAGGAGGCATAAAAAAATGCTCCATATGGTTCGAAGAATAACCAACAGGGGGAGATTATAATCAATAGCGAGAAAAAGTCTCCTAAAGCCATAGTAAACCCAAAATACTTAGATACTGACTCAATATTGTGCTTTGTTCAAGGGCGACAAGACTGCTTCCAATAAAAGAGATAGACACTTTCCCCATCTTTTTTTTTAACTTTTTTGTCTTTTTTATAATATTAAAGCCTGAAAAAAGAATAAAATAATGTTATATTACAGTGGAGGAAATGAGTGTCGCGAGACAGAAAACTAGTTCCAAGGCACAAGAAACATACTTATGTTAAATGTAAGGAAGCATGTGCAGGATAAGGAAACTTTGGGGATGTTTCCTCCAAGTTTAAGGTGTCAAGTGGAAAAGGAATAAATTGCAAGGCTGAGAACTGATAAGAATGCATAAGCAATTGGTTCATCAACAATGAGTTGGATCCGACATTAGGATTAAAAGTGCAAGTGGTTAATATGAAATGAAATTGCATCTCAACATAGTTTGGAAGCCATCGAAGGTGAGGTAGCTAGAAAATGATTGAGAGGAAGTCATGAGGCTTCAATGAAAACACACGGTGGGACTAAAGAAGGCTTCTGATCCTATGGAGAAACTACAACATGGGTGTCAAAAATGCTAGTGAGGTACTAACTAGGACACCCATGGAGAGATAATCTCTACCATCTGTGGGTGACACCTTGAATCAATTGGAAAGATATGATGTCACTAATTAATGGGGTTGACCCTGTGACAAATATGTGTTTGGTATGGATAGATGCATTATGCAAGTGAGATGAAGCCTACACTATATGCCAGTAAGGAATGCAATACATGTTGAAGAGTCATAAAAAAAATTGTTGTGAGAAACATATAATGTTGGGAGTCCCATAGGCAATAGCCAGAACAAGATTGAGTAATAAGAATGAAGTTCAAACACAATGTCATGCTATGACTAAATAGGACTCCCAAGCATAATAAAACTTACAACATAAGCGCCATAATACCAAAGGGATTCTAAACTAGGGTTCCCATGGAAGGTAGGCTCTACCATCAATCAAATGATATTATTTGTAGATTTTAACCTTGTACAATATTTACTACAAACCAATTTTCAGTAAAATAACATAAAAAATACAATGGAAAATACACACATTACACATAGAGTTTTCCCCTGGAAACCCAAACCGAGAAAACTAGCATATTCTATATTCATTCATATTGATACATTGTTTACAATACAATATACATATAGGATCCAATGACATCCAAAACCCTAAACCAATGACCTGGATTAATCAACAACCCTAATTCCTTAACCAGAAATAGAAAACCATCGAAAAAAACCACGTGCCGAAAAAACTCTCAACAATGGACATGAAAATCGAGGCAAAAATGCAACACGTTTCCTGAGGAAAAAATTATTTCTCAAGGGCGGTGCCCCTAACCCCCCTTAAACCACATGAAGCAACATAGAAGACACTAAAACTAGTCATAAAAAGAATATAACACATACCCAACATTCTCCCACTTGTTTCTTTCTTTGCATACGGGGGGTTACAAGGTTACAAAGTCAACAATCTAGGGCAACAATGCCCATGGATACTCTACACCAAGATAAATTCTGACTGCTCACATATTTGTTTAATGAATCTACAACATTCTTCAAAGTGTCCACCTTCATCAACAACAATTTATTTTCTTCAATCATGTCTCTCCCAAAGTGATATTGAATATAAATATGCTTTATCTTTGAATGATAAGTCAGGTTCTTCGCTAGAAAAATTGCACTCTGACTGACACAATCTATCCTTACAATTTGTTGTACCAACCCAATACCTGAACACAATCTTTGTAACCATACTAATTCCTTACATGCATGAGTGGCTATCATGTATTCAAATTCTATAGTTGAAAGTACCACAACATGTATTTTTCTCATCCAACTGATTTCTCCTCCAAACAGGTTAAACACATACCCTCTTGTAGATCTTCTATGATCCATATCTCTAGCCCAGTTTGCATCCACAAAGCCATGTATGTCCAACATTCTGTCTAATCCTGGTCTTCCTTGGTAGCACAATCCATAGCTAGTAGTGCCACGCAAATACCTGAAAACCCTTTTACTATTGTCCAATGCTCCTTCCCTGGTTTTGACATATACCTTCTCAAAACTCCCACTTCATGTGCAATGTACGTTCTAGTAAAAACCATTGCATACATAAAACTACCAACTACATTCACATATGGAACACAAGACATGTCCTCCTCTTCTTCCTGTGTCTTGGGACACTGATCTGTAGATAACTTTACACCAATAGGAATAGGGACCTTGAACGGTTTACATTCTTTCATATTAAACCTCTGCAATATTGACTCAACATATTTTCTCTGATTTAACCAGAGTTTCCTCTTTTTCTAATCTCTTTTAATTTCCATGCCCAAAATGAAATTTGAAGCACCAATATCCTTCATGTCAAACTTAGAGGAAAACTGAGTTTTCACATCCTAGATAATCTTCTTGTTGTTTCCTATCAGCAACATGTCATCCACATGCAAGACCAAATAAATCAAATGGTCACCAATTAATTTAAAATACACACAATGATACTCTTTTCTTCTTGTTAAGCCAAGTCCCAACATATAAGTATCAAATTTTTTATACCACATCCTTGGTGATTGTTAAACCATACATGGAATTTTTCATCTTTCATACCAACTCCTTCTTTCCCTTTACAACAAAGCCTTCTAGCTGCTTCATATAGATTTCTTCTTCCAGACCCCCATGTAGGAATGTTGTCTTCACATCCATCTGTTCTACATCAAAATCAAATGCAGTAGCAACATATAACATAAATATTATAGAAGTTAACTTGGAAACATGAGAAAAAATCTCACTAAAATCAATTCCCTCAACCTGGGAAGAACCATTTTCTACTAACCTAGCTTTGTATTTCTCCACTTCGGATTTTTCATTCAGCTTCTTTTTAAATACCCATTTGCTTCCAATTGGATTTCTTCCCATTGACAAATCCACTAGATCGGAAGCCTCATTCTTATCCAAGGCTACCATTTCTTCATCCATGACATTTTTCCAGAGCTTTCCATCCTCTAAATCCACTTCCTCCCTGACAGTTCTAGGATAATCATCAATAATAGAAAAAGAAAAATTTGAATGGAAATCAGATGGATTATACCTTCCGATAGCCTTATTTATCGAACCGATCTCCTTAATACTGGAGTATGAGGATCTTATTCCTCTGATTCATATTCTTCTATAGAGTCAGATTCATCATCCTTTAAATCAAACTCTATTTTCTATGGGTCTTCCTTACTTGGTATGATTTCTTGTTTAATAACATCCTTCATTTCTCTAAATACTACATCTCGACTATACACAACCTTCTTAGTTTCTAGGTTCCAAATCTTATAAACTTTGAGACCATCTTTATACCCAATAAAGATACACTTTTCATCCTTCTTATCTAGCTTATGCATGTTTTCCGTTGGAACATGAACATAGGCCTCATAGCCAAATACCTTGAGATGTGTGAGAGAAGGTTTCTTACCATTCCATACCTCTTTTGGAGTCTTGTCATCCAATGCTAATGAGGGTGATAGATTGATCAGGTAACATGTAGTACCCACTGCCTTTGCCTAGAATTCTTGCCCTAACCTGACACCACTTAGAATGCACCTTTCTTTTTTCCATCAACGTCCTGTTCATCCTTTCTACAACTCCATTATGTTGAGTTGTATATGGAGTATTCTTCTACCTTGTTATACCATGCTTCTTACAAAATTCTTCAAATTCATTCCCATAGAACTCTCTGTCATTATCTATCCTCAACACCTTAATTCTTTTCTCTGTTTGATTCTCAACAAGAGCCTTAAAATCTTTAAACCTGTCAAAGACTTCAGATGTATTCATGAGGAAATATATCCCAGTATTCCTCGAGAATTCATCTATAAATGATACATAGTACATAGATTTTCCTAATGATGAGACCGACACAGGTCCAAAAACATCACTATGAACTAGCTATAAAATTCCTTCTGCCCTCATTGCACTAGAGGGAAATCTTACCCCATTCTGCTTCCCATATACACAATGTTCACAGAAATCAAAATACATAGAGAAGTTAGACATACCTTCAACCATACCTTTACTGTGTAGTAGTTGAAGACCATTCTCTCCAATATACCCCAGTATTTGATGCCACATCATAACCTTTTCTCCAGAGACTATAGGAGTTCTTTCTTCTTCAACTCCAATTTCAAAAACAATGGAACTATTACACCTATAACTAATAGTGCTTCCTTGCATCTTATACAAAGTTCCAAAATGATCTCCCTTCAACAACACCATTTTTCCTCAAACTATCCTACAATTTTCCTTTTCAAATATTGTTTTTTCCCCTACATTGTCCATTTTTCTTACAAAAATAAAAATTTTGGCCAAACCTGGGATGTGTAGAACACCGAGTATTTTTTTTATCCTTCCATATATGAGCCTCAACCTGAATTTTCATCGTCCTCTGATTCTGGTTGTCAAATCATCACCTAAGAAAACATTACCTCCATCATACCTTTCATATTCATAGAACCACTCCATGTGGGGAGTCATATGAAAGGATGCACCTGAGTCAACCAACCATGCCTCACGATATTCATGTGTGCTTGAAGAAGCCAAGTACACATCCCCTCCTTCCTTGGAGTTGTTTTCTTCTGTAGAATGAGCTTCTTCAAATCCCTTCTTTTTCTCAATTTTGGATCTACACTACTTCTGGTAGTGCCCTTCTTTTCCACATCCCTAGCATACCTTTAAAAAAAATCGGGAGATTTAGATATACCCTTAGACTTATATATCCCACTTGAGGACTTAGATCTATTTCTTTTCTGGGAGCATCCTCTTGCAAATAATGCATTTGTTCTCTGTCCTTCCATGATCTTATGCCTCACCTCCTCCGACAACAAGGATGAGACCACTTCTTCAAAATTCAAGGAAATTCTATTAATACCTATGGCCACAACCAAATTATCCCACGATTCTGGTAAAGAGAAAAATAAACAGACACACTTATCTTCATTTGAAATTTTAATCTCAACAGATACTGCTGACTTACCACAGTATTGAAGGTGTTCAAATGCTCTTCCACCGAGTCTCCATCTCTCATCCTCAATACAAATTCTTTCTCATGAAAATTTTATTTACTAGGGAATTAGACTAATACAACTTCCCCAAATTATCCCATAAATATTTGGTTGTAGCTTCCTCTGACACATTCAATAATACTAAATATGAGAGACACATTCGGATTTTTCTCTTCGCCTTCTGATGCAACTTTTTCCAGACATCTGTTGAAGTTCCTGTAGGTGCAGTACCTAGATCCACCGTGATCCACTGATCTATGTCCACCAATAGATCTTCCATATTGAGCTTCCACAACTCAAAAAATTTCCCATTAAACTTCTCAATCCTCATCTTTGAACTGCTCACTGTTTCCTTTCACCTAAAAAATCAATACCACATATCTCCCACTGTAACAAGGATTATCACAGTCCCGAGCCAAACCATTGACCACAAAGGCGTCCCTCTGAAGCCAACAAAGCTCTGATACCAAATGTATATTTTAACCTTGTACAATATTTACTGCAAACAAATTTTGAGTAAAAGAACAGAAAAGACACAATGGAAAATACACATATTACACATAGATTTTTCCCTTGGAAACCCAAACCGGGAAAACCAACATATTCTATATTCATTCACAGTGATACATTATTTACAATACAATATACATATAGGATATAACGACATCCAAAATCCTAACCCAATGACTTGGATTAGTCAACAACCCTAATTCCTTAACCAGAAATAGAAAACCATCGACAAACACCATGTGCTGAAAAAACACACAAAAATGGACATGAAAAGCGAGGCGACACGAAAAACTAGGAAAAAATGTGACACTTTTCCTGAGGCAGTTTTTTTTTTTATCGAGGGCTAGCAGCCCCCCTCAAACCGCTCAGCTCAACGTAGCAGAAAGTAAAACTAGTTGTGAAAATAATATAACACATAGCCAAAATTCTTGAGCAGACAAAAAGGTTTTGTTGCTTTTTAATGGGATCGACCTTAGGTTAAGGCAACAATGGCAACTGTTAATGAAAATATTGAAGAGGTGCGAAACCTATTCTAAATTCTAGTTATATGAAAAACATCACCTTCCAGAGTCTTGAAAAATACTCAGACAATCAATAAAAATACGTAAAGTACCTAAAATAATGTTATATAACCTGCAATGACAACAAAAAAACTACAATATAGCTTGACATTATTTGAGTTTATGGAAAAATGAGAAACTATGGAAAGTGGGTTTTCAAAAAATTATATATATATAAGGAAATTTTTACCATATTCCCATATCATTTTTACCATTTTCATTAAAATTAATCAAATTTGGAGAAACCCTTGTAACTTCACTTGGAGATTGCGAGAACTTGGAGCAACTAAAACACACATTGTCTGGACCAAGTAAGTGCTCAAACCGTTCTTGTCATTTTCATCCATTCAACTCTTAATTTTCATGAAAAATTGAGTGATAACCCTCTCGTTTTCCTCACGACTTTGCGCACCCATGGTTTTCCTCAAATGGGACTATGGATGTCCATGCCTAGTAGAAACACCAATCACGGATATCCACACCTATTAGAAAAGTAACTCGCGAATGCCCAGAACCCATTTGAAAAAATAAAAGTATAACTCTCTTTCCTGTGGATTTTCAGTAGGATATTTGTTCATTGGATGGAATGTGTAATGTCCCCCACCTCTTAGAGAGGTGATGAGGAGACTCAGTGGCCTGGGAACCCCCAATAGGTCATAGTCTCACACTGAGGGGGGGAAAGTCAAGAAGTTAAAAGTTATATTTTTAAGTTGACTTAAGAAAGGAAAATGATAATGGAGTAAAAGATAACTCAACAGAAGAATAGAATATTAACCCTTGGATTTAACCTAACTCAACAGAGAATTAGAAGGAAAAGTATAAGTAAGAGGCTGGGGCACACGTATTACTCATTATGGTTTTCGATTAGCATTTGCTATTGCTCTTGAGCATTCAGTTTGGGGGTTTTTCTGTACAAACCCTTGTGAGAAACTCAGTGGTGAAATATCCACTCACCTTGTTCCGCAGCTTGGTCTCGAGGATGAAAGACTCCTCCACACCATTATAGTCTCAAACCATCTCCATCTAGCGCTTCAAAAGGTAGCATGTCATACTATTCTTGTGTTTCCAACAAGGATGCACCATCATCTAGAGGGAGGTTCGATCCAACTTATCCTGAGGGCATGGGGCCATTCCAACAGTTGGTTTTTGTTTGCAGGGGCAGGACCATCAGTTTGAGGGATTTTCTGGAGGGTTATCATCATTATACATTTTTCTGTAGATTGGGACATCTTGGAGCCATAGGGGACGTCCTGTGATTCAGTAAAACTCAGATCTAGGGAGATCTGCTTGAGATCTGAGTCTGAAACTTCTCCCACAGGATTCTCATAACCCGATCTATATTCTTGGAGAGTTTTAGAGAATTTGGAGGCCTCCTTCATCAGGGCTGAACCATCTAGGGTTTCAGTCATTCAGTGGGGTGCACCATTYAGTGGTGGAATTCAGATCTACAGGGTTTGAGAGTGGATTTGGGAATTTGGACATATGGGTTGTCCTTACAGTTGCCCGATCTATCATTTGGCATATTTCTTGGGATGATTGGACACTTTTGGTAGCAGGGCTGAATTATTGAGGGCTTCAGCATTCTAGCAGGGCGTGGCACTTTCCAGCTTGGAGGTTGAGCATTAGTACGGCTCAAATCTACTTTATTCAGTCTTCATTGTATATCCAGCCTTTGGAGGATTTTTTTGTATTGTCAGGAGCATTTTGTAGCAACTCATATCTATTGCTTGTACGACCATCTGAGGTTTATGCCAGATCGGCCATCTATTGTATTGATCTTACATTGCTCATAATAAAAGGTCAGATATTTTCTTGTGCTTCTACATATTGAATATATTTTGATCTTCATGTGTTGATGAATCTTGTATGCACTTAATAACTCAATAAATACCTGCACATCAATATATCAGTAGTAGTTAGTGATTCCAAGAAAGAATTTGGCTTGGGATCATTACAGTGGTATCAGAGCCTCGATCCTCCAAACCTGTGGAGAGATCAGTGCATGCAGAGGTACAGGGTAATTGTTATGGGTCGGAGGAAGAAAAACAACAGTGAAACAGAGGCAGAAACGGAAGGGTCAGGAGACGACCATGAGCCTCAGGGCTTGGCTCTCTTAGTAGCCGAATTTGGTAAGTTCTATAAAAACATGAACCACACAAAAAGCACATTGGTCCAACAATTGGATGAGTATCAGGAAACCAATAGAAGGGGACAGGCTGAAATCTCTGAAACCTTGAAGAAAGTTGATAAGAATCTACTGAAAATGAACGAGAACCAAACTAGGATAACTGACCTTTTGATGCAAGTAACCCATCGAGGCAAAGATCCTAATACATATGGGAATAAGGAGGCTGGAGGGTCTGGTGGAACCCAGGAGGAAGTCAGATATAACCTGGAGAAAGCACCGGGATCCGAAGGAAGTCTTGGAGGTGGCAAGTTCCATGGGCAGATGGGTAGCAGGACCAATCATAGGCCATACGTGCTAGTGTTCACAAATGAACTACTAGGACGACACTCAGGTAGCAGAGCTAACCCCAGACCATACATGCCCACATTCACAGATGAGCAAGGGCAGCATGAATAGGTTGAAGATTTTGTGGAACAATTAGCCAGGAGTACCAGGGAATACTACAAATTGGATGTGAAAGTTCAAAGACAGATGTCCCTAGATCAATATTGTCAACTCAGGTTTAGAACCAACCTAGGATGAACCACAGGGGCAGATTTGAGTTTGAGTGAAGGGCAGGGAAGATAGAGATTCCATAATTTGATGGCACAACTAAGATGATAGCACAAGAATGGGTGCAGAAGCTGGATACTTACCTGTAGCTTTACCCCATGAGAGAGATGGAGGCCATCAAGTTTTCCACTATGTACTTGGATGGCAAGGCCCACGACTAGTGGTACCATGGGCTCACCACACTCGGCCACAACTAGATTGTATCCCATATAGAATTCACTCAGAGTCTCATTGATAGATTTGATCTAGGAGATCCTGAGTTACATTTCCGGGAGCTTACCCAACTCAAGCAAACAGGTACGGTGGAGGCATACATTGATGAGTTCCAGAGGTTGGCAATGATGGTGTAAGATATGTCCCCAACTAGGCTCATGATGCTCTTTACAGAAGGATTGATGGAACCCTTGAAGGGTTGGGTTAAGGCCTTCAAGCCTACCAGCCTACGGGAATCAATTTGGAAGATGAGGGATCTGGGTCCAGCTGCTAAACCAAAACTCATACCCAGACCACCTCTTAACAATGGTGGAAGAGATCAAATGCCTCCAATAAACCAGGGAGGACGTGACCCTAAGGGTTATGACAGGGGTTGTGGTAGAATATATGACAACACCAGGAGGGAACTGAGAAGGAAGAAACTTTGCTTCACATGCAAGGAGCCATGGAATCCCTCACACAAGTGCATGGGATGAGGACAAGTACATTACATTGAGGTCACTTCAGATGACGAAGAAGAGGATGAGTATGGTCAGATACAAAACATGGAGGCCGAAATGTTAGAGGTAGTAGAAGAGGAGGTTCCAGAACTAGACTATGCGGCTGGATAGAAGGCTACGTTGGCATCTATCAGCGAGGTACCCAAGTTCAACACCTTCAGGATGAGAGGGGCCTTGCAAGGACAAAGAGTTTCAGTTCTAATTGATGGAGGAGCTTCCCACAATTTCATTGATGCAGCATTAATGAAGAGGAGGCACATACCTATAGTAGAGTTTGAAGGATTCAAAGTGGAGGTAGCAAGTAGTAGTACTATGCCCTGTAACAAATACATACCAGGTATGAAACTCACCTTGGGAAGGCATGAGTTAGTTCAGGATGTGTATGTGATGGATCTTCCCGATACCAACATCATCCTAGGGGTGCAGTGGCTCAGCACTTTAGGACCCATCACCACAAATTACAAGACCATGGAAATGTCCTTTGTGGAGGAAGGAGGATGAAAGGTTGTGCTCAGAGGCATGACAGGTAACTCTTCCAGAGTGGTCACGGCCAAGAGGATGGAAGCCATCTTCAGAAGGGAAGAAATTGTATACGCAACGGAATGTAAGGTCTCAACATGGGTGGATGAGAAGGGAAAGGTGCATTACACACCAAAGATCAAAAGAATCCTTGACAAGCACCAGAAAGTGTTTGGGCTGATTCCTCCAGGTGTGCCACCAGACAAGGGGTTTGAGCACATCATTGATCTAGAAGCAGGGGCTAAGCCTGTTATCACCACACCCTATAGGCATCCCAAGAAGTATAAAGACAAGATAGATAAGGCCATCAAGGAGCTTCTAGACATGGGACACATCAGACCGAGTTCAAGACCATTTGATTTGTCAGTAGTCTTGGTGAAGAAGAAGGATGGAACGATGAGAATGTGCATTGACTTCCGGGCTTTGAATAAAAAAACGATAAAAAACAGGTACCCCATACCCAGGATTGATGATTTGCTGGATGAGCTGCATGGAGCTATATATTTTACAAAAATTGATCTTCTCTCGGGCTACCATCAAATCAAGATGAGGGAGGAGGACATCTCAAAAACAGACTTTAGGTGTCACTACGGCTATTACAAGTTTTTGGTGATGCCCTTTGGGTTAACCAATGCCCCAACCACATTTCAGTATTGCATGAACCATGTGTTCAACAAACAGCTGAGGAAACACTTGTTGGTATTCTTTGATGACTTGCTCATTTACAGCAAGACCTGGGAGGAACACCTTCAACATGTGGATCAAATCCCATCAATCATGGAAGAACAGTCACTATACGCCAAGGAATCCAAGTGTGAGTTTGGAATGATAGAAGTTCTTTACTTGGGACACATCATAGGGGCAAGAGGGGTACAGGTACACTAAGAGAAAATAACAGTCATTAGGGAATGACCTACTCCGAAAACACTCACAGAACTGAGGGATTCCTGGGCCTATGCACATACTATAGGAAATTTTTCAAAGGGTTTTCTCAGCTGTGCGCACCCTTGACCGACCTGACCAAAAAGGATTCCTTCAAATGGAATGATGAGGCCCAAGTCACGATGGAGAAAATGAAAGAGGTCATGAGCACTTGCCTAGTTCTAGCTCTTCCTGATTTCGGCATACCCTTCACTTTGGAGTGTGATGCCTCGGGGGAAGGTATAGGGGTTGTGTTGATGCAGAACAGGCACCCCCTTACCTATGAAATCCAGAAACTCAGGGGTCCTGAACTAATTTACAACATTTACGACAAAGAAATGCTGGCTATCATGCATGCACTAGCCAAATTCAGCCAATATTTGGTAGGTGCAAGGTTTGTGGTCAAATTAGACCATAACAGTCTTAAATATCTATTGGAGAAGAATGATTTGAATGAAAGACAACAAAAATGGGTAAGAAAAATATAGGCCTATGACTTTGACATTGAATTCATCAAAGGGAAGAACAACACAGTGGCCGATGCATTATCCTGAAGGCCATCCATTTTTTCCATGTCCAGTATGTCAGTCGATTGGAAGGAACACTTGATAGTGGAATATGCAAAGGATCAGTTCACTTGTCAACTGTTGGACGGGAAAATATAGGATGACAACTTCAGGGTCATAAATGACCTCATCTATTACAAAGGCCAGATCTTTTTAGTTCCTGGATCAGCTCTCAAAGATAAGATCTTGCATGCATGTCATAACTCACCAGTAGCAGGGCATCAAGGCATTAGTAAGACATACAAGTAGGTGAGAGAGAGGTTTGCATGGAATGGCCTCAAGGAAGATGTGATGAAGCATGTCAAAGCATGCACTACATGCCAAGAAAATAAGGATGAGCACACACACCCTGTAGGATTGTTGCAACCCCTACCTATTCCAGAGCACAAGTGGGAAAGTATATCCATGGATTTCATCACTAGGTTTCCCAGAGCACAGGGGAAAGATTGCATTTTCGTGGTGGTAGACATGTTGACAAAGTTTGCACACTTTTTTCCCATAGCCACAGACTTCAGTGTAGCATAGGTGGCCGAATTATTTTTCAGAGAGGTGTTCAGACTACACGGCCTACCCAAAACCATCATCAGTGACAAGGACAACATATTCATGAGTACGTTTTGGCAGGAGTTGTTCAAATTAGTGGGTATAACATTGACTCCTAGTACTAGCTATCACCCTCAGATGCATGGTCAGACTAAGATAGTCAACAAATGGGTGGAAGGATACCTCAAAAACTACGTAGCAGGACAACAGAAAGCATGGGTCAGATGGTTACATTTGGGAGAATATTGCTACAACACCACCCAACATATGTCCTTTGGCATGTCACCCTTCAGAGCTTTATATAGCTATGATCCTTTATCATTTATGGAGATTTCATTTGGTGACAGCAGGGATCCGATGGTACAGGATTGGATACAACAGTGCCAAGACATTCTCATGGAATTGAAGGATCATTTACAGAGGGCACAAAACCAGCAAAAGGTCCAAGCAGACAAGCACATAGTTGATCGTACCTTTGAGGTTGGTGATTTAGTCTATTTGAGGTTGCAACCATACAGGCATGCCTCCATTAAAAGAATTGGAGCGGAGAAACTACAACCACGTTTCTTTGGACCTTACAGAGTCAGCAGGAGGATAGGGGCAGTAGCTTATGAGCTGGAGCTTCCATAGGGTAGAAAAATTCACAATTTCTTTCATGTCTCGTGCCTTAAGAAAGCCCTCGGTCAACATGTCAGGCCTATTAAGGAATTACCTCCCATGGATGAGGAGGGACAACTTGTTTTGATTCTAGAAGAGGTGTTAGAATTCTGAGAGAAGAGGCTCCGAAACCAAAGCATCAAGGAGTATCTGATCAAGTGGAAGGATTTACCCATTGAGGATGCCACTTGGGAGCAGGAGCACGTGGTTAGAGAAGCAGGTTTGGAATTGCTTGAGGACAAGCAATTTCAAGCAGGGGAGACTGTAATGTCCCCCACCTCTTAGAGAGGTGATGAGGAGACTCAGTGGCCTGGGCACCCCCACTAGGTCATA
>JASDQU010736277.1:38966-89758 GCA_032191745.1 Picea mariana | reverse complement strand
ATATATATATATATTTATGTGTGTGTGTGTGTGTGTGTGTGTGTGCATTATATTTATATTCTACTTGAAAATGATTAAATATTTACAGATGTAAAATGTGTGTACTTATTTTATGAATGTGACAAATTCCAATCTAAAACGTAATTAGCATATGCATCAATAACTAGATTAGCATTCCTAGGAACATGCTCATAGGTAATAAATTTGAATGATCGTTCCAGAATACATACCCTAAGGAACTATTGTAACAAGACTGGATCAAGAATACAGTATAGACCATTCAAATGCAACACAACCAACTAAGAATCCAACAACACGTGAAGGTTTTGAATACTATGTGACAAAGTGTCTCGCAAAATCTTGATGATAGTGTTATATTCAACAACATTATTTGTAGTTTCTTCGAGACAAACTCCTTCAACAAATACTAGTTGTTTAGTGGGTGAATAAATCACTGAGGCAACAAAAGCCAAGTTCTGAGTGTGATCACTGACACTATCTATGAATCCAAAATATATTGAAAAATCCTCTAACATCTACCACACAACAGAAGCACAATAGTAAAAAACACAAGGAAAATGAAGAAAACTATACAAACCTATATACACCAATAAATAATAATTACAAAAGAACTAGTACTCGAGCCATTAGGATCAAGCATAGTACTTCTTAAGGTAGAGCCCATTTATGGACTTTGATAACATGTTTCCCTCATAATATGCTAACTCATAAGACCCTTTTTTCAACACTTGTCACACGATGTATGGACCATGCCACATGGGGTTAAACTTGCCTGCCCCCAAGGCATCATTGTATTGGTCATAGACTAACACAAGGTCTCCTTTAGAAAATACCCTTGGGAAAAAAGACTTGTCGTACTGAGACTTGACGTGTTATTGTTGGCCCTCGACCAAGTTTTGGAGAGCCTTGGTCATGTTTGACCACTTTTGAGACTTTGATAGGTTGGTCGAAGACGGAGAGCCCAAGCGAAAAGAAGATCACGAGATCTCACCCCCTTTTGCAGGCTCTTTGGGTTTAGGTTTTATGTAACAGATATGGGATGTCGACCCATGGGTCTTACCCATGTTTAGGCCCCTTTTTGTAATGTATAAATAAGTAGCTAGGCAATGTAAGAAGTAGTTACTAGTCATTGATCAACTTGTTGCATGGCTAGATGGTTTTGTGCACAAACGTGTTAAGGCTTGCAGAGCTAAGTGAAAGTGTTTTGTAACTGATTTGTGCATAGACTATGTAGAGGCTCTATGCTTGGACCTAACTCGGGGAAGGAAGATCTTGTGATGTGTGCACAAATCTCTTGACCTATGCGGAGTTGGCTTTATGGCTCTGTGCATGTAATAAGATTGGAAGAAGCTAATAAAGAAGAAGAAGAAGAAGACTTGGTGGACGTATCCCCACACTGGGGTGAACCGCATATATCCTTTGTTGTGCTTTCTTTGTGCAATATGGTTGATATGTTATTGATGTGATTTATGCTTAGCGTTGTAATATTTATGTATCTTAGATTCATCTGATGTAGTAGCTTAGTGCCTTATATGTGAATGAATGCTAGATCTACTTTGATGTTAGTGATCAATGGTTATATGTGCTTAGATATTGATGAATACTATGTTGTTCTGTAATTAGGGTTTTTTCCTGTGATGTGAATAAGGGTCAAAGACTAATGAATGTTAATTTCTAAGTGCTTTGTTAAGTAATGTGATCACAAATCTATGTCCTAGCTATATTGTAGACACTTGAGTCCTACAAACCCCTGCCTCTACCTCGAGTGAGACTTCATCTTCTTCGCAGGTGTTTTCAAAAGGGCACGTAGTTTGGGTTTTGTTGGTGCGTTGTTGAAGTCTTGAACCCTGGGTCTTCCCCTGTGCCTACAAATGGTTCTTTTGTCGGGACCTAAAACTGTGATTGTTGGGAACTGAAGAAAAGAGAAATCTTTGTGCATAGATCTATTGTTGTAGTGCGCAACATTCTACTTTACTTGTGAAGCTCTGTGCTAAGAAGGGAATCATATCTAAAGAAAACAGGTAAGATATTAAAGCTTTGTTCTCTGATAAAGGTAAGATAAGTGGAAATTTTTGTTTCGAAAGAATGGATCTAGGTATGTTTGATAGATTTCGCACTAATCTAAAAAATAGGGCACAACTAGAAGAAATAAGATTTGATATGAATATATCTGATAAAGTTAATGACATATATGTTATTCCTATGCATATAAAGAATTTTTGGACTAACAAGTGGATGCAGGATCCTAGAAATAATTTTTGGCAGGTCCATCACTGTGATCCCAATGCGCAGTACAAGAAAGGTTGGGGATCATTTAAGAGAAAGAGGGGATTGACTCTTTCTTATAATTGCAGAAGATTGGGAAATATTGCTAAGAATTCCCTGGTAGAGGTCCTATTTTTCTTTGTTGTAAAGCTACTGGACATTGTTGGAGAAATTTTTATTTTCGACACACTAGTTCAGTGGGAGTTAACTGACTAGTTCTATTTTAGACATTTTATTTCTACCATCACTATTATGCATGCATGCATTCCTAAGGGAAGTTAACTGCTTGATTGATTTTCTTAGTTATGGAATTTTATGCCCTATATATGAGTGTATTCCACTCATTCATTATATCATATTGATCATGATCTATGTATCAATCATCAACACATTGGAGTAGAGTGAATATATTTTGTCATTCTTCCATATTGAATCTCTCTTCCTTTATTGATAATATTTGTTTGTACTTGCTTTATCTAGATCTGATGTGCAAGTTTCCATGAAACAATGGCATGGTATCAGAGCTATGTTTCTTGGAGCAAGATAGACAAGCCAAAGAATAAGGAAAATCAGGGTTTCAGCAAGATAAATCTTTGGTCATAGCTTTCAACAGTTATTCCTCCAAACATATTATGTTTTGGAGGAAATGACTCTCAAATAAAGTAAATTGGCCCATTTTGGATGTGGGTTTTCAACCATTTGGAAAGATTCCTCACCGTTTTCTCAGAAGGTAAGCTGCAAGATAGCCTCCTAAAACTGATACGAATTCATGGTTGTACCTTTATACATTCATTACTCCCAAAATATTATGTTTTGGAGGAAACATGCTGTTTGGAAAATAAATCAGCCCATTTTGGAAGTGGGTTTTCAACCGTTTGGAGAGATTCCTCACTGTTTGCTTAGAAAGTAAGTTGCAAGATCATCTCTTGAAACTGATACAAATTTTCACTTAAAGTGTCATTTCTGCCATGATTTCTTAATTTTTCACTTGCAGATTGAGAGTAAATTTTTAGGGGTTCTTAGAAACAGTGGGAGAGATGGATATGACAACTATTATATAGTAAAACTTAGTGGTACTCCTCATACCACACAATTATTTTGATTGGAAGCCCAAGGTGACATTCCAACTCAAAAGAAAAGGACTATATAATTTGACGATGGTGACAGAAACAGACCCTAAATCATCGATTGAGAAGATGAGATGGGTGAACCGTAAGGATGAGGCCAAAAGACTACTTCTTGAGTTAATCTCCACTGATTTATGGTTTCATGTTGTTGCATGCAAGAATCCAAATGAGATCTGGACCATCTAGGAAGGACTCTCTGGAAAGCAGGATGAGATGCGAGGGCATATGCTTGAGGTAGAGTTGAATACCTTAGACCCTAAAAGTTTTGATAATGTACAAGATGTTTTTACTAAATTTAAATCTTTGCTATTAAGCTTGGGTGAATGTGGTATTGATAAGTCTACACAAGAAAAACAACTTAGTCTAACAATCTTGGCCAAGATATGACTAGAATATGTTGTATATGTCTCCAATTTCCATTTCGGCAGATGTCTTTTTGGAACAAATTGGAAAATGCCTACGTTGGCTCAGTTCATTGAGTCTCTTACACAAGAGCAGAAAAAACTCATACAGATGGGCCTCATGAAAGATCCCAAAGAACATGCAATCATCGTGCATTATAGAAAAGGGTCATACAATAAAAAATCGAAGCAGAAACGACAGGAGTTATTACATCCAGAGTCAAAGAAGGAGGGATATTCCAAACCCTTCAACAATTCTTCAGGTTCCAGATACTCTTCATATTCCAAGAAGAATAAGAAAGGAAAACAATGCACTTACTGCAATAAATCAAATCATGAAGAATCCACATGCATAAAGAAATAGATCGATCTTATGGCACAGACACTTCAACAGAACAACCTTGGAAACTTCATTCCAGAGTGAGTCAAGAAGCAGAGGGAAGAAGATCCTACTCCGAAAAAAGATAATCATCATGCTCTGGTTGCAATTAATTCCTCATCTGATTCATGGATTATATATTCTTGTGCATCCCATCATATGGCAATGAAAGAGAAAGATTTCTCTTCCTTGAGTCCATGCTCAAGACCCCCTATTCTCATTGGAGATGATACTCCAGTAGTAGTAGCGGGAGAAGGGAGAGTGGAACTCCACAATGGTAGTTTTGAGAATGTTCTACATGTTCCAAATCTTTCTATGAATCTTCTATCAATTTATCAGATCACTCAAAAAGGTAAAAAGGTTGAATTTACATCAGATTTAGTTTCAGTAATTGACATGCATGACAATTTCATTATTGCAATTGGTGTGGTGGATCACAAGTCAAGGTTGTATAAATTCACTAAGTTTTCTGACGATGAATCCTCTATTCTACTTACACATAAGGAGACTACTTTGCATGCACCTCCAGTGAAACATGCATATACTCTTATTCTTCCATCAGTTTCAGACATCAGAGATGATTCCATGCACTCAGATTCTGTACATGGAAATAAGCAGGTAGTACAGCCAAATAAGAAGCCAACGCTGAAGCTTCAGCAGATGCCCAATAAGGGACATACCACACTTCAGGTAGCAGGAAACCTTGTATGGAATCCATTGGATTCGAGCATTACTTGATCTTAGCATGATGAGTCTTTTTTGGGTATGTGTTATATTCTTTGCACGAGTAGTATTGAGGTGGTTTTTCGGCACATGGTTTTTGCCAATGGTTTTCTATTTTCGGTTAAAGAATTAGGGTTTTGGACTAATCTAGGTCATTGGCTTAGGTTTTTGGATGTCGTTGGATCCTATATGTATATTGTATTGTAAACAATGTATCACAATGAATGAATATAGAATATGTTGGTTTTCCCAGTTTGTGTTTCCAGGGGAAAAATATTTGTGTAATGTTTGTATTTGCCATTGTATCTTTTTTGTTCTTTTCTGAATTTCTATTTATAGTAGATATTGTACAATTTTAGAATTTACATTTGGTATCATAGCTTTATTGGCTTCAGGGGGATTCCTTTGTGGTCAAGGGTTTGGATCAGGACTTTGATAAGCCTTGTTATAGTGGGAGATCTACGGTATTGTTCTTTAGGTGAAAATAAATGGAAAGCAATTCAAAGATGGAGATCGAGAAGTTTAATGGGAAAATGTTTGAGCTATGGAAGCTCAAGATGGAAGATCTGTTGGTGGACAAAGATCAGTGGATCGTGGTAGATCCAGAAACTTCTGCAGATGACTGGAAAAAGTTGGATCGGAAGGCAAAGAGCACAATCTGACTGTGTCTCTCCGTTTCAGTATTACTAAATGTGTCAGAGGAAGCTACAACCAAGGATTTATGGGAAAAGTTGGGGAAGTGGTTCTATGAATATGAAAAGTATGATGGAGGTAATGTTTTCTTAGGTAATGATTCGACAACTAGAATCATAGGAAGAGGAAGGGTCAAGTTGAGGCTCATAGGTGGAAGGATTAGAACACTGCCTGGTGTTCTGCACAACCTAGGTATGGCCAAAAATTTGATTTCTATAAGAAAAATGGAAGATGTAGAGGTAAAAAAAATATTTGAAAAGGGAACTTGCAGGATGGTTCGACGAGCAATGGTGTTGATGAAGGGAGTTTGGTTTGGAACTCTGTATAAGATGCTAGGAAGCACTATTAGTGATGGGTGTAATAGCTACATTATTCTTGATATTGGAGTTGAAGAAGAAAGAACTCCTATAGTCTCTGGAGAAAATGTTATGTTGTGGCATCAAAGACTGGGGCATATTGGAGAGAAGGGTCTTCGACTACTACATGGTAAAGGTATGGTTGAAGGTGTGTCTCTGGATTTTGATTTATGTGAACATTGTCTATATGGGAAGTAGAATCAGGTAAGATTCCCCTCTAGTGCAACGAGGGCAGAAGGAATTTTACAATTAGTTCACAGTGATGTTTGTGGACCTATGTCGGTCCCATCATTGGGAAAATCTGTGTACTATGTCCCATTTATAGATGACTTCTCGAGGAAAACTTAGATATATTTTCTCAAGAATAAATCTGAAGTCTTTGACAGGTTTAGAGAGTTTAAGGCTCTTGTTGAGAATCAAACAAAGAAAATAATTAAGGTGTCGAGGATAGATAATGGCAAAGATTTCTGCAGGAATGAATTTGAAGAATTTTGTAAGAAGTGCGGTATAGCAAGGCAAAAAACTACTCCATATACACCTTAGCATAATGGAGTTGTAGAAAGGATGAACATGACACTGATGGAAAAAGCAAGGTGCATGCTCAGTGGTGTCAGGTTAGGGAAAGATTATGGGCAGAGGCAATGGGTACTGCATGTTATCTGGTCAATAGATCACCCTCATCAGCATTGGATGACATGACTCCACAAGAGGTAAGGACTGGTAAGGAACCTTCTCTCACACATCTTAAGGTATTTGGCTGCGATACATATGTTCATGTTCCAAAGGAAAATAGGAGTAAGCTGGATAAGAAGGATGAAAAATGTATCTTTATTGGATATAAAGATGGTCTCAAAGGTTATAAGCTTTGGAATTTAGAAACTAAGAAGGTAGTGTATAGATGAGATGTGGTATTTAGAGAAATGAAGGATGTTGTTAAACATGAATTCCTACCAAGTAAGGAAGAACCAGAGAAGACAGAGTTTGATTTAAAGGATGATGAATTAAATTCTACAAAAGAACATGAATCAGAAGAAGAAGATCCTCATACTCCAGTATTGAGGAGATCGGTTCGAGAAAGAAGGCTACCGGAAAGGTATAGTCCATCTGATTTTCATTCAAAATTTTCTTTGTCTACTATTGATGATGATCCTAGAACTGTCGGGGAGGTAGTGGATTCAGAGGATGGAAATCTCTGGAAAAGGGCCATGAAAGAAGAAATGGCATCTTTGGATAAGAATGAGGCTTGGGATCTAGTGGAGTTTCCAACTGGAAGAAAGCCCATTGACAACAAAATGGGTATTTAAAAAGAATATGAATGCAGAAGGAAAAGTGGAGAAATGAAAATATCGGTTAGTAGCAAAGGGTTAATCCCAGGTTGAGGGAATTGATTTTGGTGAGATTTTTTCTCCTGTTGCCAAGTTTGTCTCTATAAGATTTATGTTATTTGTTGTTGTTTCATTTGATTTTGAAGTAGAATAGATGTATGTGAAGACAACAATCCTACATGGGGATCTGGAAGAAGAAATCTATATGAAGAAACGAGAAGGTTATGATGTGAATGGAAAGAAGGAGCTGGTATGCAAGCTGAAAAAGTCCCTGTATGGATTAAAACAATCACCAAGGATGTGGTATAAAAAATTTGATACTTATATGTTGGGACTTGGCTTCACAAGAAGCAAAGAGGATCATTGTGTTTATTTTAAATTAATTGGTGATCATTTGATTTATTTGGTCTTGTATGTGGATGACATGTTGCTGATAGGAAACAACAAGGGGATTATCTAGGATGTGAAAACTTAGTTTTCCTCTAAATTAGACATGAAGGATCTCAATGCTTCAAATTTCTTTTTGGGCATGGAAATTAAAAGAGATCGAAAAATGAGGAAAATCTAGTTAAATCAAAGAAAATATGTCGAGACAATATTGCAGAGGTTTAATATGTAGGAATGTAAATCAGTCAAGGTTCCTATTCTTGTTGGTGTAAATTTATTTGCAGACCAGTGTCCCAAGACACATGAAGAAGAGGAGGACATGTCTCATGTAGCATATGCGAGTGCAGTTGGCAGTTTGATGTATGTAATGGTCTGTACTAGATTGGACATTGCACATGCAGTGGGAGTTTTGAGCAGGTATATGTCAAAACCAGGGAAGGAACATTGGACAACAGTAAAAAGGGTTTTTAGGTATTTGCCTGGCACTACTAGCTATGGATTATGCTACGAAGGAAGACCAGAAATGGATAGAGTGGTGGATATACATGGCTTTGTGGATGCAGACTAGGCTGGAGATCTGGATCGTACGAGATTTACAAGCGGGTATGTGTTTAAACTGTTTGGAGGAGAAATAAGTTGGATGAGCAATAGACAGGTTGTAGTGGAAGTTTCAACTATAGAAGTTGAATACATGGAAGCCACTCATGCAAGTAAGAAAGCAGTATGGTTAAAAAGATTGTGCTCAGGTATTGGGTTGGTACAACAAGCTGTAAGGATAGAGTTTGATAGTCAGAGTGCAATTTTTCTAGCAAAGAACCTTGCTTATTATTCAAAGACAAAGCACATTGATGTTCAATATCACTTTGTGAGAGACATGATTGAAGAAAAGAAAGTATCACTGATGGAGGTGGACACTTTGAAGAATGTTGCAGACTCATTAACAAAATCTGTGAACACTGAGAAGTTTTCTTGGTGTAGAGGATCCATGGGAATTGTAGCCCTGGATTGTTGACTATGTAACCATGTAACCCCCTGTATGCAAAGAAAATGACAAGTGGGATAATGTTGGGTATGTGTTATATTCTTCCTTGGGAAACATGACACCTTCCTTAGGAAACATGTCATGTATTTAGGTGGTTTTTCGGCACATGGTTTTTGTCGATGGTTTTCTATTTTCGGTTAAGGAATTAGGGTTTTGGACTAATACATGTCATTGGGTTAGGGTTTTGGATGTCGCTAGATACTATATGTATATTGTATTGTAAACAATGTATCACAATGAATGAATATAGAATATGCTTGTTTTCTCAATTTGGGTTTCCAGGGGAAAAATCTCTGTGTAATGTTTGTATTTGCCATTGTATCTTTTTTGTTCTTTTATAAATATCTGTTTACAATAGATATTGTACAAGGTTAATTTACAAACTTCTCATGTACTTTTAGCTTCAGAACCTACGATGCCCATGCATTGCTATATGGTTCAATATATTGATCCAAAAAACTATAATGGGGTTGTGGGAAATCCATTATGGAAAGCAACCATGCAGAAGGAGTATGACTCACTCCTATAGAACTAGACTTGGCATCTGGTTCCACTTCCACCAGAAAGGAATATTTTTAGGTGCATATGGGTCCACAGGATCAAGAGGTACAAGGCTAGATAGGTTTCCAAAGGACTTCATCATATCCATAAATATTTATATATCTTCACGAATACTTTCAGTGAGTAGAAGTTTCATACTTTGCGGGATCGTCTTGTAGTGAATAACATAGTTGCCTAGCAACTGTTATTTTCTTCTTTTGATACATTATCTTTTGAGGGGGGGGTTTGTTCCCACATGGTTTTCCCTCTTTTCTCACTTTTATTCGGTGTTCATTAGTTGCATTGTACATGAGTACCTAAAATGGCCTAGTAGCCGGGACTCATTTTTTACTCCATAGTGATGTTCAGGGGGGGTGTTGGAGAAATTTATATTTTCGACACACTATTTCAGTGGGAGTTAACTGACTAGTTCTATTTTAGACTTTCTATTTTTACCATCACTATTATGCATGCATGCATTCCTAAGGAAAGCTACCGCTTGATTTCGTTTCTTAATTATGGAATGTCCTGCCCTATATATGAGTGTATTCCACTCATTCATTGTATCATATTGATCATGATCTATGTATCAATCATCAACACATTGGAGTAGTGTGAATATATTTTGTCATTCTTCCATATTGAATCTCTCTTCCTTTATTGATAATCTTTGTTTGTACTTTCGTTATCTAGATCTCCTGTGCAAGTTTCCATGAAACATTGACAGACATGAAGTTTTGGATTTTCCTAGAATGATTTTTAAAGTTGAAAATAGGAACATGAAACAAGAAAACCATGAAGAAGGTCAAAATATCAAGAATATACTAGAGAACTAGAAAGAATCAAAGGCTATATTCTTGTAGATGAAAGAAACACTGAATGATCACAGAGACATCATTTTACTAGATATATTGAAAGAGAAGCAATGCATAGAAACAAGAATAGGAGACTTCGACATAGACTGTGTATTGGATGTAGAAACACAGGTGAACATTATGCCAAAAAGTACTTGGGAAATTTTAGGAAAGCCTGTTATGATTCCTTCGTTGGGAGGAATAAGATTGTTTAAAGGAAAGTTGATAACCCTATGTGGAAGACTCACTCATGTACCTATGAATTCTCATGGAACATTGACAAAGGAATAATTTGAGGCCATTAAATTTGTTGAGAACAACGCTCCTTTTGCACTTTTGTTAGGAAGGACTTGGATTGAGAGAGATCAGATCCGAAGGAAAGAAGAAGAGGAAGCTATAAAAAAAAATATAACTAAGGGATTTCATGGATAGGAGAATAGCGTTCTTAATAGAAGAATAGGAGGACAAGTCGAAGAAACTGAGGGCCAAATACCTCGATGTCGACATTGAAAGCACGCAAGAAGGCTTAAAGAACTTATCCATGCATAAGAGAAGAGCACCTACTCCATAAACAATGAGAGAAGAAGTATTACCCTCGAACCCTATGAACGACTCTCAACAAAGTGAAGTTACTATGATAAGAAATGATAAGAACAAGAATGGAAAGAGGAATCTAGAGACGTAGATCACAGGGAAGAAAGCGAGAAAGCTCAGTAAGAAGAAAGCAAATCTAGAAAAATTACAGGAGATTCTAGAGAGGACTTCGCAGAAGGAAGACTTGTAGAACTTGAACCTCGTCAGAATAGCAGAATAACACAGACTGACACTTCTCCATGACGAAGAAATATGACCATTGGAGGCGTCCTAACCATTAGAATGACACTCCAGAACAACTAGAAACACAGTTATTGTCGAAAATATTTCCATTGGACTATTGGGACCGCTCCATAACAGATGGAATTATATTGATTGAGGGATTATTGCCCATTGGAAGAGTCTGTTACGACATCGTCTATTTAATCTGTCGAATGTCTTACCGGGAACACTTTTTCAAACTGAGATATTCGAGCCCATAGAGAACTAATTGATACTGCATTGTACATTTGAGACCTTTCCAACCGCGTCTGTTCACCTATCTGAGATATATGACCTAGAGTGTGCATGTCGGACGACCTTAGCGTAGTAGAGAATTATGTCGAGGAGATCCTAATAGACCTTATGGTTAAGAAGGTCATGTCCGTAGGATCACATGCCTCACCGACGAGAGGATTGCAAAGATCCTCGTCGACTGCACGTCGAGATGGGCCATCCCAAACTGGGACAGAGAAAAGAATTAAGCACTGCGACGACCTGGCGAATGCAAATCTCATCTCGATAGTCTTGTCTAACTATATCCTACCTATGGCTAGCGCGGTTAGTCATGACAATGTTCCGAGAGATTTCAACTATACATTGATCACTACGTACCTCCTGAAGGGGATACGCATAGTTGGAATGCAGTTGGGACAGATTCTGACGCTCAAGATCAGTGATTTCAACTAAGGAGAACGCAAGAATTATGGAATTCTCACACCACATAAGTAATTAACAAAGACAACAAGGAAGAATTCAAATATAGTCCCCCATCCATGGACCATGGACATCATGAGATCAACAATCCTTAATGTGATGAAGATACCGCACTTCGATAGACATCAGGAGGTTAAGGTGTGCGCTTGTCATGATTCCATGGCAGGTACCTATGGTTGGATAGGCGCATCAATGTAGATCCAACACTAATCCACCGGATCAATGGATTGAGCATGTAGGGACTATACCCTAAGGCTGTAGATCATGCCCTAGTGCAACGCATAAAGGACACCTATGGAAATGTGGAGAAAGGGAAGTGGGGATACAAGGTAACCTCCATCCAAAATGGTGCATTGCACCTAGATTTCCATTTGATTGCTGGAAATCTCGTAAGGAAGAATAGACTGACGCAGGTCACGGGGTTTGTCATCAACCTCGCAAGAAAGTGTGTCAAAGGGATGCAAATGAACTGGGTGAGATACTTTGTCAACCAATTGGAGCAAGATTGTCGCGAAGCATAATACCATGGCTACGAGTTTCACTTTAGCTGGTTGTTGATTCTTGCTGCCTTTGTCGCTTGGGAGATTCTGGAAGGAGAAACCTTCCTTGAAGTTGAGCTATCCAAACCACTAACCATGAGGTTTACCACATTGTGGTACTTGAGTGATATGGTGAAGCAGTGGTTGTCGAATGTTGTCTTCCACACTTACTATCTACAACTCACATGAGCCATTGAGTCATTCCCCCGAATGAATCCAAATACACTCCATCGGTTCAAGCCAATAGTGAAGTTCCACCCCAATAGACACTTCATTTACATCACTGCATGTAGGGATGAAACTAAGGAGGAGTTGCAGTCATACTATAAAATAATTGATGAAGACATGGAGGAGATAACTAAGGAGTGGTCAGTTGAATTCCTTGTACCAGTCGAGCAGACGGAGATTTCCAAACTCAATATTATCATAAGTCCTGTGGTCACCCGAGAATAATATGATGGACCCAGTAGTATCAAGAAGAAAAAGAAGGAAGAGGTGCAGGAAATAAACATCGCATCGGAGGAAACTGCATTAGAGTCACCTGGAGGAGGAGGAGATGACAAACTAGACCAAAAAGAGGACGAAGGGGAAGAAGACAAGTAGGAACAGGGTGAAGCGAAACCACCTAAATATCCCCCTACAGAGGCTGAGACATCAAATAAAAGAAATATTTCCCCAAATAAACCCTCAGTGCGGAAGAAGTCACGAGCCAATAAGCCTCAATTAGAGACTATACTGACAGTGGATGATATCGACCTCATCATCGTAGCTATATCAGATACTTCAGAGGACATTTTGCAAAAAAACGAAGCCAAGCAGGAGACAATGTATGACAGGATTGAGGTAGATCTCAAAGGGGTACAACAGGCTCTCTATTCGAGCCACACAATGTTTATTGTGTCATTATCATCAGGGGGTATAGAAGTAGGAGATGAGCTTACCCAACTACGCAGATTAGCAGATGCGACATAGACTTGCCTTCATAGAGTACAAGAGGAAAAAGAACAGGTCACAAAGGCCTTGAATAAAGAAAAGGAGGAAGCCCTAGAGAAAAGTCGGGTTGTGAAGCAAGAGAAAGACGACCTTTGAGCAAAGTTTGAAGAGGACAGAGAGAAGATCTAGAGAGAGAAAGATCATATTCTCGCAAAACATATTGGATTTAGAGAAGTAGCTACTCGATCACTTTGCTCCATGCCATGATTGGCACAGATGGAAGAAGAGACAACTAAGAGCCAAGTGGGGAAGCTCGCTAAAGCCATTCAATAGCTCCAAGTAAGAGTAGCAGAACTGGAATTGCAAGCAGTGTCGAGCACTCCGCAGGAAGTGCGATATCAGAGGGAAGAAAATTCCTAGAGCGTAGTAGAAAGAATCAAGGCATTGGTGTTAGAATGCAAGCAAATCAGTAACTGAAGTGCGCAGACCTACGAGTGCCTTGCAAAGGACCCATAACTAAGAAAATTAGAAGCACAGCTTCAGGAGGCGAAGCAACAAGCATTGACAATGAAAGCGCAGCTGGAACTTCTTTCAGTAGTTGAGAAGATGAAAAGGTCACAGGAACAGCGCGTAGTTCAGCAGCAGGTCCATGCCATCCAAAGTAGAGTCATGGAAGTGACCCAGAGACTCCATCCAGTACAGGATGAAGCTTGCACACTTTTCGAGGAGATTGAGAGAAAAGGTGCATAGCTGGAACAAGTGGTCACCACAATGGAACAACGCTTGGAAGAAACTGTCACTGAGACAGTCATTTAGGAGTTCGTCGAGCAGGAAGCTCTGGCAAAGCAACAAGTCAAGGTAGCTCAAGCCAAGCTTGAGGGATTCAAAGAAAAACTTCCCAGATCAGAGTGACTCGGGACAAGTCAAAGGTGAGTGTTGGGGGCCTATTGTCCCTCGACCAAGGTTTGGAGAACCTTGGTCATGTTTGACCACTTTTGAGACTTTGATAGGATAGACGAAGACGAAGTGCCTAGGTGAAATGGATATCACAGGATCTCACCCCCTTTTATGGGCTCTTTAGGTTTAGGGTTTATGTAACGGGTATGGGATGTCGGCCCATGGGTCTTACCCATGTTTAGGCCCCTTTTTGTAATGTATAAATAAGTAGCTAGGATATGTAAGAAGTAGTTACTATTCATTGATCAACTTAGTGCATCGCTAGTTGGCTTTGTGCATGAACGTGTTAAGGCTTGCAGAGATAAGTGCAAGTGTTTTTTAAGTGCTTTTTTCATAGACTGTTTAGAGGCTATGTGCTTGGACCTAACTCGGGGAATGTGGATCTGGCAATGTGCACACAGATCTTCTGTCCTATACAGAGTTGGCTTTGTGGCTCTGTGCATGTAAGAACATTGGAAGAAGCTAATAAAGAAGAAGAAGAAGAGTTGGTGGACGTAGCCCCACACTGGGGTGAACCATGTATATCTTGTGTTGTGGTTGCTTTGTGTGATATGGTTGATATGTTATTGATGTGATTTATGCTTAGTGTTGTAATCTTTATGTATGTTAGACTCATCCAATGTAGTAGCTTAGTGCCTTATATGTGAATGAATGCTAGATCTACTTTGATGTTATGTGATGAATGGTTAGATGTGCTTAGATCTTGATGAATACTACGTTGTTCTGTAATTAGGGTTTTTCTTGCGATGTGAATAAAGGTCAAAGACTAATGAATGTTAATCTGTAAGTGCTATGTTAAGTATTGTGATCACAGATCTATGTCCCAGCTAGGTTGTAGACACTTGAGTCCTACAAACCCCCTGCCTCTACCTCGGGTGAGACTTCATCTCCTTCGCAGGTGTTGTTGAAAGGGCTGGTAGTTAGGTTTTTGTTGGTGCGTTGTTGAAGAATTGAACCCTGGGTCTACCCCTGTTCCAACAGTTTCTTATGTACTTCATTTGCTAAAGTTGCATCTCGATGTTGCTCGTCAATATGTTCAAGATAAATGAGGCATTCTTCAAGTTGCGTCGTGCTGTGTAAGAGTTCGAAAACAATTTTAAGTGAAGGGATTTTGAATTCAATGGGAAAAACTGCTTATAATCCACGAACAATTTGAAACAAAGAGAATCATGTTGCATTTTTTACCGAGGTTCGGTAATCCCACAATGCAGGATATAACATCAAATGCCAATTTGGCCTGGTCGAGTTAACCATCCTCTTCAATATATTTTTTAAGGATTTGTTAATGGCTTCAACCTGGCTATTAGCCTAAGGATTCTAAGGAGACAAGTGATCTTGTCTAAAACCCAGTTTTGATGCTAACTCATACATCATGCAATTCTAGAAGTGACTTCCATGATAACTAATAATATATCTTGGAAGCCCAAAAATAGCATTGACTTGATTGAACACGAAAATCGTTTCATTTTCTCCATCATTAGAAAATGTTGGCATGGCTTCTTCCCACTTTTTAAAGTAGTCAAAAACCACTATAACGTATCGATTCCCCCTAGACAAGTTCGGGTGGAATCTCATGAAATCTACGCCCCACTTGGTGAAGGGGCCGAAAATGATGAAGGGAAACATAGGAGTAGGGTGCACACACATATTCTTTGTAAATATTTCACAAGGATGAAATTTATTGACTGCTTCTATGCAATCCTTAAATATCATAGGCCAAAAATAACCGACACACAAAATCTTTTGGGTTGTTGCCAAACCTGATAAGTGACCGCCACATTCTCCACCATAGGAGTCATTTAAAATGGTCTCTTCTTCCTAATGAGTTAGGAAGCGATGGATAATTGAGTTACCCCTCATCAATACAAAGTGTTGACAATAATGAGACAATTGTTCTCTAGGTGACGAATTTGTCATCACGCATCCCATGAAAAATGCGGAGGGAACTTTAGAGTTTGGAGATATATAAGGATATCTCCATAACAAGGATTTGAAGAAGAGATGAGGGAGATATTCTCATTCGAAAAATAATTGATTAATTCACTATATTCATTCTATACTAGGAAGTACGAGATCAATTCGACGAAGACTAAATATTTCTTGGATTTCACTGATGCAAAATCCAAATCGAACTCTTGAAGCACAACAATCCGCTTGTTATACTTCCCACCAACAATTTTCCTTATCAAGACATGTTGAAAATGATTAACATCGATGATGATGGTGTTGTGCAATAGAATGTAATGTCGAATCCAATGAACAACATGAAATGATGCTAATGCCAATTTCTCAACATGAGAATACTTCAGTTTTGGACCCAAAAAAGAGCGACTTAAATAGTATATGACATGATATTGGAGCTCATCATCCTCCTGAACTAAGACCATGCCAATCGATGATTTGACTGCTTCCAAATACAACAGGAAATCTCGATTATAAACTAATGGACTCAGTAACAAAGTCGAAACCAACACTTTATTCAATGCATCAAATGAACATTGTGTTGCCTCATCTCAATAAAATGGAACCCCCTTTTTCAAAATATGCATGAAGCCTTTCGTAACGTTGGTATAGTTAGGTGCAAAGCGTCGAAGAAAATTTTCCTTTCCCTATAGACTTTGAAGCTGACGAATTGTGCACAGGGGAAGAAACTGAGTGATTGCCTCCACTTTCAAAGGGTCAACCATGATCCCTTTAGTTTAAAATATAAAACCCAAAATATGTCCCAAAGTCGCGCAAAAAATACATTTATGTGGATTTAACCAGATTCAATAGTAAAAAAATCTCTCAAAGACTAGGCAAAGGTGTAACATATTCTTAGCTCTCTTGTGAGAATGAGCTATGAGATCATCCAAATAAGCCTCTACTATATGCTTCAGGTCATGGAAAGAAAACATCATGGCCCACTAAAATGTGGCTCCAATGTTTTTAACTCCAAAGGGAATCTTCTTGTGTGAAAAGGTTCCCCAAGGACAAATTAAAGTTGTCTTATGTTGTTCTTCCAATTGAATATCAATCTAGTTATAACCAGAAAAACCATCCATGAATGAAAAAATCTCACTCCCTATGTATTCGTCGAGAATTTTATCGATGAATGGCATAAGGAAGTTATCTTTTGGAAAAGATTTATTCAAGTCCCATAATTCCATACACACTAGAATTGTACCCTATTTATTATTGACTGGAATCAGGTTGGACACCCATTTTGTCAATGTCACTGGGTAAATAAAGCTTTCTTTGAGTAGCTTCTCCACCTCATCTTTAATTGTTGCTTCTTTCCTTGGATTCACTAGTTGCAATTTTTTTCCAACCAGTTTTGCATTCTCGTAGGTTTGAATCTCATGTTGAACAATTCAAGGATCTATGTTAGGAATTTCCTCATACGACCAAGCGAAAAAATCTCTAAATTCCTTAAAAAGTTTTTTGTACTCATGAATTTCATCTTGAGACTACTCTTACTGAATAAAGACAATTTCAACAACATAAAGGGTCTTAGAAATGTTAATGGGAACATTTTCTTATATATTCTCATATTTCCCTCGGCATAGACACCATGCCTAGACAAAGGATTTACCATCCGATAAACACTCCTACTCATGATCAACTTGAATTCTCCATTTTCCACATGAATAATATCGGGAGTAAATACGATATATGATGCATATACTCCCATGGAATTTCAGCTCCATTCATTTCCTCAATGATAGCTTCATCTGAAGGCAAGACGGTTTTAAGACAGTCTTGGGAATTTGAATAATTTTGAGCCCAAATAGGCTCTAGAAAAAGATTTTCGTCCTCTGTCAAAGAAGGATCTTGATTTAGGTCTACAATGGCTTCCTATATAGCTTGATAAGTGACTTCTACTACAGACATTGGTAGAGCCATCTTGGCATGTGTGCATCTCTTGACTGAATCAGACGATGGGGGTAACACCCACAGATCTCATAGATATGATGATTTGAAAGAAATGAATCTTGTAACAGAAGTTGGGGGGCTCAAATTTTGGTAGCCAATTGGGGTGGCACAAATGTAGGACACCCGTGATGGAAAATTAAAGGTACCCATAAGTGAAGGATACATTCCAACACCAATGCTCTCATTTTCCAATTGAGAGATATCGATCCAAAGAACTGTGGATCCTTGATTCACCACAGAAATAGAACAGTTAAAATCCATCTGATCTATAGTCACAATCCTTCCCTCATGGGGAAATCATAAAATTAAAAACACCGATGAGACGATGGTTGTCATTGAGTAAGTCCAACTCCTTCCAAATAACAAGTTATAGTTGAGTGGCACATCAACTACTTCTACTTCTATGGAAACAGAATTGCCTTCCGACTAGACTGGAAAAGAGGATAATCCCATGTGGCCTAAACGATCACTCGTTGAATGTGGTCAACAAAGTGGGAGAAGGTGCAAGTTCTGGAGGGCCGATAGCTTTTGAGCAAGACAAATACATGATGCACGTAGAATCTCCCTCATCAACAATGATCCTCCTGATGACGTGTTTTGCGTAAACAAAATCAATATGGAAGGCTACATGATAAGGAAGGAGGGGCTTCACATCAGATGTGTCGAACTTCAAAGTTAGTGGGTTGGACGAATCCACCGCTCTGATCACGAACAACTGTGAAAAACCTCAAGAGAAGACATCACACATAGATTTTGAGATAAATATTCAACAATAGAGTAGTTGGGTGCAACTTTGGCATTGGGGTTGTGTGATGTTATTTTTTACACACCTTTAGGTATGCACATTGTCGTTTCCTTCTTAGGTCTCTCTATGTGAAGAGGTCCCTGAGGATCAAAAGTCTCTTTACCTTTTTTTTTCGACTTTGGATTACTATAATCACAAGACTTGCTCGAAAAATATACCTCCTATTGTTTTAACTTCGAATAATTAACCATGTTAACAAATGAGAAAGATCCATCCAACAAAGGTGCACCAAAATTGCCCCTTTGTGGATTGGACATGGAAGAGCCAAACCGCATGTTTTTTCCTTGTAGAAATGAATTTTTCAATACAAAAAGTTGTTGTAACTTTATCAAGCATTGGGCCTCTTCCATCTTGGGGAATTGATGAGTAAGGTGATCATCCCATAGATATTGCATGGGACCTTCACTTTTCTCTTTTTACCCTTTTCCCCCTCAACATTCTTGTTAGGATTTTTGTCGTTTCCCCCACTACCCTTCTTGCCTTTTCATTTATTTTTCTCTCTATGATATTGAGGACCCTTCTAAATCTTCGATTGCATAGTGTGTACATCCTAGGACTAGCTTGTGGGGGTGGTCGATCCAAAGGCCGGATCGAACACAGTTTGTTCAATTGAAAACTGTTGCATTTGGTTAGAAACCATTTATGAAACTTTGCTTTCAGAGGAACCAAAATGCCATCAACATGTGGTATCAAATTTGGTTTCGCTAAGTCAAGGGTTGAATGAGGTGCGTTAGGAATAATCTCGTAGATAATTCCAGATTGAGATTAAATCAATTCCAACTATTGTGGCCTAAATATTTCCTACTCTTCCGAGAAAACCTTTCAAGTGGTTACATCCTTATAAATCTAAAGAAGCAACAACTTTGAGAACCATTCGAAGAGAAATTCTGGTGGACCCATGGATTTATCCAAGCTCTTCTATCTCCTTCATTCCTGAATCTGATCATAAATGTGCATAGCATTGTCTTGTTCAAAGTTATCCAAAAGATTTGTATCGGCGTCATACCAGATAGGGAGTTGGAAGTGGTTGATAAAAACCATGGCGAGGTCGCCAAACGTCTCGTACTTTGACCTTTCCAACTATATATACCATTTTACAGTGACCCCCATGAGGGTACGCTGGAATAGATGTAACACGATCGATTCATCATTTAAAGAGATGGATGAGTACCATAAATGAAATGTCTTTACGTGGTCCTGTGAATCTTCTCCACTTTTCCCTTCAAATTTCAGAATGTTCGATGGTAGTTTTGTGGGAACCGCAGGCCATCTTAGGTCATGATGAATCGAGTTTTTCATTAACTTAGAAAAGTATGGAAAATGGAGAGTTTCCAAAAAAGATAGCCTGGGTTGCATCAACAACTAATTAGAAGATTGAAAAGAGAGTATTGGATTGTAACTAGCACCAGGTTGCCAGTAAGATTTTATTGATGGACCAAAGATTTGGGTAAAACCTTATTGGCACTGGTTAAACGGAGGATAACCTCCACCCATCTAATTCCTAGATGGAATAATAGGGTTTCCCCTTGTTAGACCATTTTTCAAAGGAACTAATCCTTGCATGGGGTTATGATAACCGATAAAGGGGTTTCCTCTTGATGACATCCCTTGTGAAGGGAAGGACCCTTGCATAGGATTCCACTAATATTGGAAATTTTTTCCCCCTATCATCACTACAAATGTGATGAAAGGATTAGTCATGAATCTATTGTATAATGTGAATGAAGTGGAATTCAAAGGCATGCTAGTAGCACCCGTGGAAATGTCCCAACCTCCGAAGGGGTTAGGATTGGAAGATAGGAAATTATCGCTCCCAACATATTTAAACAATGGAGGAATGTGACCTCCACCCCAAGGGATCGCTTGGTAGGGAATTGAAGAAATCCATGCACCAATGTTAGAAACTTGGGATATTGGTTGGGAACCAGCCAATGTGTTAAGCATGCTCACTGATGAAACACCGAATGAAAAAGTGTTTGACATCAATGACAATGACATGGCTCCAATTATTGAAGGAACAGAACCAATGACCAACAGAGCGATGTTATTGATCGAAGAGACTATGGTGGAATGAACCACACTAGTCATTATGTTAGACACATCAAGCAGAAAAATCCCCCCGGTGACTATTGTCGAAGTGGGACTTGTAGGGAATCCCAACCCAAACACTTGCGAAGTGCCATCCATAGTGACCCAGTGAAGAGGTCTACTATTAGTAAATTCTGATATAGGAGGGGGAACTTACACCACAGGTGATGAGAAATTTCCAGTTAGCAAAGGGTTATAAGACAGACTGTATTCTTCAACTCTGATATATTCAACTGTTACAAGCTACGGTTCTGAGGAATTAATCTTTGAGGGCTCCGTAGTTGTGATATCGACTGGACTAGTCAGCACAAAAGCACCAGATTGATCAAGAAGATGCCTTTGTGGAGGTGGGAGAGAATTGTTTCTGATTTCCTCTTTAGGAGGAAGACCTTGAATTTTCCTCTATCTATGAGGAAGTTGGTCATCCACTATGAGTTGTGAACTCTCGAGAAACCATGTACACATCTACCTAATCAATTCTAAGAACATTTACACACCACTAGAAAAATCTTAAAAGGAAACTAAATAGAAAAAAATGATCTTTCTAATATCTTGACTCAGGTGGATTAGGTCCTGAGATCACAATAGTCACAAGGTAGGGTAAGGACCTTTCGATTGAAGGGATAGGTTGATTAAGTCACATGGACCAATGAATGAATGAATGCGAAATGGTTATCTTGACCTCCAGTAACCATCATTATCTGGTGCAAGTACCCACACTTCGCGGGGCACCCTCCAACAATACTGAAAAGTGTGATGTGAAATCCATCCCAGGTACCATGGAAAGCCCCTGTAGTCACCTCTGATATTCCTAGGAATTACTACTAAGGTCGCTAACTCAGAATCAACATACAGGGGGTACAATTGACAATCGATATCGAACATATGGATAGGGTAGCTAAGCCTGAATCCTAGAAATAATTGCCTCTCACAGAGGTATGGGTACTAACGAAAACCCCAATATGTGATCTCTCTGATATGTTTAGTTAAGATATAGAGGGGTCTCTCCTTGGCTCTCCTTCATGCGACCTGATGTTTATATCATGCGTTAGAGGAGGCTCCTAACTATACTTATATGACAATTGGATTTAGGCTCTCCCTAGCTTAGACTCCTATGTTTGTTTTATGGCCTTGGATAAATTTACTCTCCAACCTAAACCAAGGCGCTATCTTATAACTAGTATGTTCACCCTACAAAACGAAATTTTCTAATAAATTTTATTAAGTGTTCATTTTATGGGTATTTTTTTTACTCACAAGGTACAGATGAAACTTATGTGATGTTTGATGGACTCAGAGAAAACACTTTAAGAACATAAATAAAAATTGAAATGCAATTTCTTTACTGAAAATAAGAAGTGCTAATCAATGCTTCAGAAAAACAAACTCTTTTCTTTTGTATTTTTTCAAATGAAAGCAATATACTTTGAATGTATGCAATCTATTAAACTTTTGTGCACTGCATCTCTAGAATGTTGTGTAACCAATCATGCAGAACAAAGTGAAATAACTTGACACAATGAACTTCTTTTATTTTGACAAAGGACAAATTTAACTGAAGAAACTACCTATCAAACAACCATAAAGCATGCAAGATTGAGTAATAGAAACAAAATTATTTTCTTGATAAATTTAAATGCAAAGGAAACAAGGAAAGAAAACTAGCAACCAAGCAATTTTTTTTTTTCGTTAAAAAGAAATGAACATGTAACTAACAAGGAAAAATTTATTTTTCTTCTTAAAATCGAAAGGAGAAATGGAAACAAGAAGAAAGGAAATAGTATCTAACCACCCGAAAGGAAATCAATGTGGAAATCAACACAAATATACAACTGACCTTAACCACCCTAAAACTCAAAGACTAGCATACAAGCAAGAAAGAACTTTTTAAACAGAGTAAGAGTTTTCACAGACTGTAACAAAAAATCTAGAGCATCAACAAACTCAAGAGGCTCAGTAAATACTGAGAAACCAACTTAGGCCAACCAACTCTGAGAAAAAGACTCAAAATTTCAAGCCAAATACACAAGTTCATGATTGTGTTGACTACAACATGCGGATATTCGTGGGTCATAGAAGTGAAAAACGTGTATCTCCACACCTTACATAAGGAAAAAACACGGATAAGTTAGTTAAACTTGAAAAAATAAAATTCAACCTAGAGGGGTGTTGATTAAGGTTGGTTTTCATTGATGTCAACCCTTGAAGAAAGCCCTGTAGCACAAAGGTTTGGGTAATGGACCCAATATTGTTTGATGTAAATATGAATCATTATTGTTTTTTCATGGTTGATAAGAAGTAAATATGGATGAACTCCAAAGTGGTCCCCTTATGGTGAAAGCCCTCACGGGAAGACGCTTTGCGGAGTAAGAGAACCCATGCTTAATTGTGAAATAATGAGATTAACGACAATGAATTTGTTAGGGAAACTATACTAGATGGATAGTGTTTTTCATGCCATTTCCAGTGGTATGCAGAACGTCACATAACTCCTCATGGTTAGAGAGTTATGACCATGTGAAGTTGGAGAACTCAGGTTTGGGTAATGGACCCAAGTTTGTTTGATGGATAACGGTATGGTTTTTGCTATGTTTGAAGGTAATACTATTATAGATGGATATTACATGTCATTCAATTTCTGGTGGTATGTGTAATGTCACATAACTCCTCACGGTTTGAGAGTTATGGCCTTACGAAGTTGGAGGACCCTCATATGTCATCTAGGCCCCAAAAGGTCAAAGTAGTCAAAGTGGTTTAAGAGATTTTAAAAGGTAAATAATAAAGTGAAGTTATGAGTGTATTATAATTCAAAGTGAATACAAAATAAATTATTTCAATAATAAATTTAATGGAGAAATTAGAAGTGGGTTAACCCTAAAATAAGGAAAGTGGGCCAAGTGACCTAGAAGATGTTTTTAAGGAAGCTACTTGGAGAGTATAAATAAGAGGCAAGGCTCTCTCATTTTAATAACGCTTGAGAATATTGAATATCTATAGGTTTCTGAGGTAACCAAGGATATATACGCTGAATTTCTGAGGAAAGATGAAGAAAAGAAGGTTGAAATGCAAGGAAGGATAAATTCTTTTGATGGTGCTTTCTAAGGTATGTTATTTACAGGTCATATCACCATTTTCGCTATAACTTGTTTTCTATAATGATGCAGACCGTGAAATTTCTATTCCATTGAGAAAATATACCCAAGTATCTGTGGTAAACAAATAACATTGTGGGTCATTGTATTTTGGGAGTTACACTCCATGGAAAATAAGGTTTGTGGCTAGTCCTGAAACTAGTCAAAAACAGGTGTTTCGAGTAAAAACGTCATAAATTCTTCATAAAAGATCCAAATTCAATGAGACAAAATGTGTTGGTTATGGTACCATTTTTAGTATTCTATGTAACCGTTCCAGATCAATTCAATGAATATTTCATGTGGGGCATTCTCTACAAGGTCTCTCTCTAGAATAAACCAGAATTCAGAAAGGTATGCCATTTTTGATATAACTCCTTTTTCTGAGAAGTTCTAAGTAGTGGAACCTGGAGGAATTGCATAAAACGCACTGAAGAACATTGTATATCAGTTTATGAAATTTATATATTATAGGTTCAAAGTTATGATTACTTCAAGTTAGGGTTGTTGACTAATCCAAAACTAGGCATGTGAGACTAAAGAAAAGTTTGATGAAAATGCTAGTCTATTGTTGTTAAAGTTAAGGAAGGTTTGCAGGAATGTGATCATATACACTAGGTCTATTACAGAGCTACAAATCATATTTGGATGATGAAATTGATGAGGGATTTTGGTTGAGGTACATGTTGAGTACATGGTTGAGACAAGTAGTTGATGAGTTAGCACATACATGAGGTGTATAGTTGATGATGTTGGTACATATTGATGAGTCATAGTTGATGAGTAGTTGATACATGATTGGTACATACTTGGTACATGGTTGGAGGCACTTGTTAGTAGCATTGTTGACACATGGTTTATGGATGATGTAGCATACTTGTATTATCAAAAGCACATATTGATCTTGGTGATGATTATGAGTTGGTGTGTTATACTTGGTTGATGCACATCTTTGAGAGTTGTCTTGGTGATTGATCTTGGTGAGTAGATTTGATTTGGTTGATAAAATTGATGAGATAGGTTGTTGTAATAGGTTGTTTGGACAAGTTGTTGTGATAGGTTGTTGTGACAAGTTATTTGTACAGGTTTGGTGCATGGTTGATGCACTTGTTCATGGTATAGGTTGAGGTACAGGTTGTTTCATGGTTGATGCACTTGTTTATGGTACAAGTTGATTACAAGTTGGTTTGTACAGGTTGGTGCATGGTTGATGCACTTGTTTATGGTACAGGTTAATTACAGGTTGAGGTACAGGTTGGTGCATGGTTGATGCACTTGTTTATGGTATAGGTTGGTTGGTACAGGTTGGTGCATGGTTGATGCACTTGTTTATGGTACAGTTTGATGCAAGTTTGATGCATGGTACAAGTTGTTTGGTACAGGTTTACAGCGGTATATCTCACAGTGATAGTGTGACAGTGGTTCCATCATTCTACTTATACTTTAGGGCAGTTGGACGGGGCAAGGACAGGTGGTTGTAGCCACCTTTTAGTTGTAGCCAGAGAACATAGGGGGTTGTAGCCAGAGAATTGGGGAGTTGGAGCTTCCCTCAGGTTGTAGCCTGAGAAACTAGGGGGTTGGAGCCTCCTTCCAGTTGCAGCTGGAAAACAAAGGAAGTTGGTGCTTCCAATGAATGTAATTCTTCAAGACATATAAGAAAAAGCATTCTGTGGTTTTCTATTGATTTGGGTTTCCACGTAAAACACTGGTGTACTGTGTATGTGTATGATTGTTCATTTGTTCATTACTTATTTACTCTGCAATTATTTGATGATAACGATTCATTGATATAAAAATTGGATTATATGGTTAAAAAGGATTAAATTTATCTATTAATAATTCACCCCCCCTCTCAGTAATCCAACAATTGGTATCAGAGCTGATTCCTTAAGGAAACAGTTTAACCACTGGAAGGAGATCATGGATTATTTTGAGAATGGAGTATTAATGTTTAATGGTCAGAATGGCTTTAAGTATGAGATGTGAAGAATAAGGATGGAATTATTTTTACAGGCACAGAGAGATTATATCTGGCTATCAATTGTTACAGGATATGATAGTTCAAAAAGGGAAAAGACTGCAACCAAGAAGGAATTGAGGAAAAATAACAAAATAGAAATGGATTTCATCTGGGAAGGATTACCTAATCCGGTAAGAGAAAAGGTTGGTAAATTTTCATCAGCAAAAGAACTTTGGGATAAGTTACATGACATATATTCTTCACCCATCACAGATTCAGAAAATCTCAGAGAAGATGTAGATACAGAACAAGAAGAAAGATGTTCATCATGTCAGACAGATTCAAAAAAGGAAGAGTATGATGAAGCAGAAGTTGATTACAGAGAAAAATTGATCAGTGCAATTAAATATCTAAGGAAAGAAAGAGAAGAAAACAAGTCATCCAAGAAAGAATTGATGAAGCAAAAAAAAAGTGTTCAAGGTTCTGAAAAGGATCAGCAGGTCATCAAGAATTTAAGAGCTCAACTAGAAGAGACCAGAAGAATTGAAGAAACTCTAGGATATCAAAAGAAATGTTTAGAAGCCAACATAGCAGCACAAAAAGAAGAATCAGAAAGAGAGAAAATATATTGATGGATCATCCCAAGGAAAGAACCAATGACATAAAGCAACTTGAGGAAGAGTTTGGTGAAGAAGAGAAAAGACTGGAAGAAGAAATAATTACATTGAAAATCCAACTTGAAGAAGAAAAGAGAACAAAAGAGGTCATGAAGTCTCAAATAATGAAGAAAGAAGAAGAGGTTGAGAATCTTGAAGAAGAAGTTGTCACACTAAGAGTCAAAATCGTCAAGCTCAACAAGAACGTTCAAGAGACAGAAACATCCACATTAGTTGTAGAGAATGAAGAGAAGCACTCTATGTTGCTAGAAAAGAAGAATGAAGAAAATAGAAAGACTTACGTAGAAGTACTCAAGGGAAGGAATCATGGTCAACCAAAATCTAAGAAAACTATTGAAGATACATCTTCAAGAATACCATCCATGTTCAAGCCACAAAGAAGCTTCAATCATGATCATGATCAGTCAAGGAAAAAATTCAGAAGGACTACACCACAAAGAATATCATTCACTCCCAAGTATGGAAATTTATTTTATGGTCATTGTTTTTATTGTACTAACTTTGGACATAAGGTTGTAGATTGCAAGGATTATAAAAGAAATGTTCAAGCAGAATGTGACTATGTGGTCGCACATAACATTGAATGTTACAAATGTCATAACTATGGACACATAGCCAATGATTGTAGAAGCATGATCGATACTTCCATGAAAGAAAATACTGATATCAGATATAAGAAAGCATGGATAAGAAAACAAGAAGAACATGTGAACAAAGACCAGGTACTAGAGATCACAAGATTGGCAATAAAACGAGATGAAGAAAATTCTACAGAGAAAAGGAAAGATGTCAGATACAGAAAGGTTTGTAAAATAACTTAAAGAAAGGAATGATAGGTAAATAAGGAACATGTTCAAGAGATTGTACTTTCAGGCATTGTAGTGAAAGATGAATCCATAGACAGAAAGAAAGAAGTCAGAGCTCAGAGAGATAATGAATCTACCCATGAAGATGATGATGAATCTACTAATGAAGATGATGATGAATACACATCAGAGAAGGAATTGTTCTGAGCCATCCAGCTTAGAGACTCCCAAGTAATATGAATATTAGACAGGGGGAGTCTATGTGATAGTTGTGACAAACCAAAGAACCATCCTTAGAGCAAACTGAAGAGTTTGAAAAGACAGATTCAGTGCAATCAGTTAGCAGAAGTACAATTTGATAGTATAATGATAAATGGGTTATCATTATGGACAGTTGTGCAAGTAGAGTCTCGGATAGTATGGACAGAGATGGATTTGTAAGAACACTTAGCATGTTTGGATAGATATATGATAGTGGATGAGAGCATGGATTCATAGATTGGTTCAGAGAGTGGTTCAGAGACAAAGGAACATTATTGTAATGGATGATAATTACACAGGAAATGGCTCAAATAATGTTAATGGATTAGAAATTGACAGATATTTTTTGGAAACAGGCAGTTCATATAGAAGTTCACATTCAAAATAGAGTAATGCTCATAAACAACACTAACAAAAGTCCCTACGAGCTATGGAAAGGAAGACCAGCAAATGTGAAGCACTGCAGAGTTTTTGGAAGCAAATGCTACATCAAAAGAGAAGATGGCAGAATGGGAAAGTTTGACTCTCGTGTGGAAAAAGGAGTACTTTTTGGTTACTCAACTACAAGGAAATCATACAAGTGTTACAATCTGAGATTGAACAAAATTGTGGAAAGCATCAACGTAACAATTAATGAAACAGGCAGAACATAATCAAAGGAAGAAGAAAATGAATCAATGGAACAACCTTCTGAAGAAAAAGAAAAAGATGAAAAGGAATTAGAAGAGGAAGATGAAGAGAATCTGACAGAAACAGAAGATCAAGTTCAACAAGTGTCTCTAAAGACACCCAGTAAACGAGTATAGAAGAATCGTCCCTCAAATCAGATTATCGGAAACAATGATGCAGGAGTTGAGACTAGAAAAAGAATCCATTCACCAGAACAAACACACCTAGCACCCTTATCTACAATTGAACCAAACTGTTTTGAAGAAGTCAGCAAGGATGAATTTTGGAATAAGGCCATGGATGAAGAATTGGATCAAATAGAGAAAAATGACACTTGGGAATTGGTTCCAAGACCAAAAAATAAGAATGTGATCGACACAAAATGGGTTTTCAGGAATAAATTAAATGAATATGGACAAGTGACAAGGAACAAATCTATATTGGTATGTAAAGGATATGCTCAGATTGAAGGAATCGACTTTGAAGAGACATTTTCCCCAGTTGCCAGAATGGAAGTAATCTGTTTGCTTTTAGCTTATGCATGCTCCAAAAATGTTAAAGTATATCAGATGGACGTAAAATCATCTTTTCTGAATGGGGAACTTGAAGAAGAAGTCTACATTGAACAACCAGAAGGATTTCAGTTGCCAGAGAACACAAATTATGTGTGTAAATTAAAGAAGGCCTTGTATGGTCTAAAACAGGCTGCTAGACCATGGTACTCCAAACTGGATAAGTATCTGCAGTAGGCAGAGTTCAGAAAAGGAAGTGCAGACAACAACCTCTACATCAAGGTAAATCAAGGTAATATTTTATTAATTGAAGTTTATGTTGATGATATTATTTTTGGTAGTGATGACGATAGGTTAAGCCAGAAATTTGCAAAAGATATGCAAAAATAATTTGAAATGTCGCTACTTGGAGAACTATCCTTCTTTCTGGGACTTCAAATACGTCAAAGAAACCAAGGAATTTTTATTTCTCAAAACAGGTATATCATAGAAATGCTAAAGAGGTTCGGAATGGAATATTGCAAACTGATTGTCACTCCCATGCAAACCATTTACAAGTTGAGCAAAGATGATGATTCAAAGTATACAGATCAAAGGAGGTAAAGGTCAATGATTGGCACCTATTGTATGTGACAACATCCAGACTAGATGTGATGCAAGCAGTTGGACAGGTGGCATGATTTCAAGCATCACCAAAGGAATCACATGTATTAGCAGTGAAGAGGATTTTCAGATATCTCAAAGGAACATAAGAGTTTGGGCTATGGTATCCAAAAGGAAGGGATCTATCAATTATTGTCTACACAGACACAGATTGGGCAGGTTGTAGTGATGACCGACGAAGCACCAATGGAGAAATTTTCTACTTGGGTGAGTGTTTAGTATCATGGATGAGTAAGAAAAAATCATCAGTATCTCTATCTACAGCCGAGGCAGAGTATATTGCAGCAACAACATGTTGTACACAGGTTCTTTGGATGAAACAAACTTTGACATATATACAGGTTGAGTATGATTATCCCATTCCAATATATTGTGATAATACAAGTGCCATCAGTATCTCAAAAAACACGGTGATGCACTCCAAGATGAAGCACATTTCAATCAAGTATCACTTTCTATGGGAACGAGTTGCAGAAAAGAACATCAAAGTTGAGTATGTGGGCACAAAAGAACAAGTGGAAAACATATTTACAAAACCACTTCCACAGGAATCCTTTGAATATCTTCACCAAAGAATTGGAGTTATTTCTACTCCAAAATGAATGCTTTTTGAATGCTTATATTATATGTCTTAGATGTACACAAGGAAGCACCATAAGAGGACAGTTTAGTCAGGGGGAGCAACCCTGGATGGAAAGATACCTTTGCCATTGATGACAAAGGGGGAGAGATTTATCAGATGCAGAGGACAAAGGCATGGTTCCAGGGGGAGCATCAGTGATATGATTTCAGTATTGCATCAGAGTGTTGCCATCAATGCCAAAGGGGGAGATTGTTGATTAAGGTTGGTTGTCATTGATGTCAACCCTTGAAGAAAGCCCCATAGCACAAAGGTTTGGGTAATGGACCCAATATTGTTTGATGTAAATATGACTCATTATTTTTTTTTCATGGTTGATAAGAAGTAAATATGGATGAACTCCAAAGTGGTCCCCTTATGGTGAAATCCCTCATGGGAAGACGCTCTGTAGAGTAAGAGAACCCATGCTTAATTGTGGAATAATGAGATGAAGGACAGTGAATTTTTCAAAGCAATTATCCTATATGGATATTTCTTGTCATGCAATTTCCGGTGGTATGTATAACTTCACATAACTCCTCACAGTTAGAGTGTTATGACCATGTGAAGTTGGAGAACCTAGGTTTGGGTAATGGACCCAAGTTTGTTTGATGGATAACGGTATGAGTTTTTCTATATTTGAATGTAATACTATTCTAGATGGATATTACATGTCAATCCATTTCTGGTGGTATGTGGAATGTCACATAACTCCTCACGGTTTGAGAGTTATGGCCTTACGAAGTTGGAGGACCCTCATATGTCATCTAGAAGCCCCAAAAGGTCAAAGTAGTCAAAGTGGTTTAAGAGATTTTAAAAGGTAAATAATAAAGTGAAGTGATGATTTTATTATAATTCAAATTGAATACAAAATAAATTATTTCAATAATAAATTTAATGGAGAAATTAGAAGTGGTTTAACCCTAAAATAAGGAAAGTGGGCCAAGTGACCTAGAAGATGTTTTTAAGGAAGCTACTTGGAGAGTATAAATAAGAGGCAAGGATCTGTCATTTTAATCACACTTGAGAATATTGAATATCTATAGGTTTCTGAGGTAAACAAGGATATCAAAGCCAAATTTCTGAGGGAAGGTGAAGAAAAGAAGGCCGAAATGCAAGGAAGGATAAATTCTTTTGATGGTGCTTTCTAAGGTATGTTATTTACAGGTCATCACACCATTTTCGCTATAAATGTTTTTCTATAATGATTCAAACTGTGAAATTTCTATTCCATTGAGGAAACATACCCAAGTATCTGTGGTAAAAAATTCAGCTTCTGAGTCGTTGTATTTTTGGATTTACACTCCATGGAAAATAAGGTTTGTGTCTAGTCCTAAAACTAGTCAAAAACAGGTGTTTCGGGTAAAAACGTCATAAATTCTTCATAAAAGATCTAAATTCAGTGAGATAAAATGTTTTGGTTAGGATACCAGATTTAGTATTTTTTGTAACAGGTTCATATCAATTCAATTAATATTTCATGTGGGGCATGCTCTACAAGGTTGCTCTCTAAAATAAGCCAGAATTTAGCAAGGTATGCCATTTTTTCTATAACTCTTTTTCTGAAAGGTTCCAAGTAGTGAAACCTGGAGGAATTGCATTAAACACACTGAAGAAAATTGTGTATTATTTTATTATATTTATACATTACAAGTTCAAAGTTATGATTACTTCAAGTTAGGGTTGTTGACTAATCCAAAACTAGGCATGTGAGACTAAAGAAAAGTTTGATGAAAATGCTAGTCTCTTGTTGTTAAAGTTGAGGAAGGTTTGCAAAAATGTGATCATATACACTAGGTATATTACAAAGATACAAATAATATTTGGATGATGAAATTGATGAGGGATTTTGGTTGAGGTACATGTTGAGTACATGGTTGAGACAAGTAGTTGATGAGTTGGCGCATACATGAGGTGTATAGTTGATAATGTTGGTACATATTGACGAGTAGTTGATACATGATTGGCACATACTTGGTACGTGGTTGGAGGCACTTGTTAGTATCATTTTTGACACATGGTTTATGGATGATGTAGCATACTTGTATTATCAGAAGCACATATTGAGCTTGGTGATGATTATGAGTTGTTGTTTTATACTTGGTTGATGCACATCTTTAAGAGTTGTATTTGTGATTGATCTTGGTGAGTAGATCTGATTTGGTTGATAAAATTGATGAGACAAATTGTTGTAATAGGTTGTTTGAACAAGTTGTTGTGATAGGTTATTTGTACAAGTTTGGTGCATGGTTGATGCACTTGTTCATGGTACAGGTTGAGGTATAGGTTGGTGCATGGTTGATGCACTTGTTTATGGTACAGGTTGATTACAAGTTGCTTGGTATAGGTTGGTGCATGGTTGATGCACTTGTTTATGGTACAGGTTGATTACAAGTTGCTTGGTATAGGTTGGTGCATGGTTGATGCACTTGTTTATGGTACAGGTTGATTACAGGTTGAGGTACAGGTTGGTGCATGGATGATGCACTTGTTTATGGTACAGGTTGATTACAGTTTGGTTGGTACAGGTTGGTTCATGGTTGATGCACTTGTTTATGGTACAGGTTGAGGTACAGGTTGATGCATGGTATAGGTTTTTTGGTATAGGTTGATTGGTACAAGTTTACAATGGTATATCTCATAGTGATAGTGTGACAGTGGTTCCATCATTCTACTTCTACTTCAAGGCAGTTGTATGGGGCAAGGATAGGTGGTTGTAGCCACCTTTTGGTTGTAGTCGGAGAACATAGGGGGTTGTAGCCTCCTTCTGGTTGTAGCCAGAGAATTGGGGAGTTGGAGCATCGCTCAGGTTGTAGCCTGAGAAACTAGGGGTTGGAGCCTCCTTCCATTTGCAGTTGGAAAACAAAGGAATTTGGTGCTTCCAATGAATGTAATTCTTCAAGACATATAAGAAAAAACATTCTGTGGTTTTCTCTCGATTTGGGTTTCCACGTAAAACACTAGTGTACTGTGTATGTGTATGATTGCTCATTTGTTCATTTCTTATTTACTATGCAGTTATTGGATGATAATGCTTCATTGATATAACACTTGGATTATATGGTTAAAAAGGATTAAATTGCTCTATTACTGATTCACCCCCCCCCCTCTCAGTAATCAAACAAGGGGGGATTGAAAAAACTTTTAGAAAAGTTTCTAAATGATGAAAGCTATGAAAATAAAGTCCATAAATGGGAAAAACTACAAAAAACCTAAGACAACCAAAGAAACCCTAAAAATGACCCAAACTAGGAGAATCCCTAGTATGGTCGCCAATTCTGTTATGGGATTTCCCCCCCGTGACTTTGGGTCATGTCACAACAGAGATTGGTCAAATATAAAACATAGAATATACCCCCAAACAACAATGCAATAAGAAACTAACTACTTTCTAAGGAGTAAGTGAGAGAAAGAGATGTTTTGCACCTTGTACTCTTTGTTTGATGTAGATCCTCTCTCTCAACCCTTAATTTGTTCCATACTTTTCTTGGTATCAACCTGCAAGAGGAAAACCAAATCTATGTTGCAATAGGGTAGTTATATATTCAAATTACATGTATAATATGTAAGAACTCAATCATATAAATCAAATCAACATAACCCAATGAAATGAATCAATAAGCATGCATGTGGAGGAAAGAGAAACTCTTTTTATTAAGAACAATGTGAGTAAGGTGGCTACAACCTGATTCAACTACCAGTGTTGCCTTGAAACCAATTGTTATGGGTCCCTCAAGTGATCCTTCAAGCATCAAATCAATGTGATTTCCCTTTCTTGGGTGACTCAATATGGATAGGAACACACCCTATAGCCACATAGGAATGAGAAAGGAATTTTGGAAATCAAGTTCCAAAATCGAAGGGATGCTACTCAAAGGATAGAGGAGATAAGGAGACTTCCAATTTCAACAACAATTATTTTCACCTAGATTTTCCTTCTCATCCATGCATTCAAAGGTGATTTTATACCCTCCTCAAGAGGTTAAGGAGGTTTAATTTTGTTTGGTATGGGCTTAGGGATTTTAGGAAACGATCCCAACCGAAAACCCCACCCAAAAAAGTGGAATTGTTTTATTTTTCACATGTTTTGAGGGAATCTGGGGGTTGTACACTAGAAAGGTGTGGATGTCCACATGTCACACCAAGGAAACCCACATATATTCATAAAAAAATTGTTTTTTAAGTGATCTTGATGAGGGGACTTTGGATTTCAAGTTGCAAGTCAAGGACAAGGGTTAGGCCATCTCACAATGAAAATGGTGTGGACAGTTTTGGTATAACATTACAACATGCCTCTTCATAGCTTACATCATCATTTCACATAGGTACATACAATTTCAACTTTCGTTTCAGGATAATCTATCCCTTATACAAACATATGATCAATATCATCTTTGTTTCCATCATTAAAAAACAACATTATCAAAGAGGATCTTCAAACTTCTTAGGGATCTCATTCTCTATGCATCTCAAATTATGTAACACATTGTACTACTTGTTTACCTTGCTTTGCTTCCTTCTTCATTCTTTGTCTTATTTGCTGCTACATTATTCTGTACTTTTTTGCAGCTTCTCTTCCACTAATCCATTCCTTTTATTTCTTCACTGTCTTTCTTTCTTATTTCTCTGTTTGATCTTTCTTTGTCATCTTCTTTTGTCTTGGAGTCAACATCTTCATTAGTCATGTTTTTACCATCATGTTTTGTTGTTATGGATTCAACATATTCTTCTATCTTCTTCATTTTCTTCTTGCACAATTCTTCTCAATACCTGCATAAACTTTTTCTTGTAGGAAGGATGTCTTCATCCAACAAGACACCTGCAATATTATTTATTCATTTGCAATTACATGTTTACAAAAATATGTTTCTTGTTGGGTTGTACAATGTCCAACAAGGAAACCTATGACCTTGGTTTGGTAAACTTAATTGACGCACCAATTGCATGATTTACATAACTTGAATTTAATTTTTTTGACTTTGACTCACTTCTTGGTTTTGACAAAATATTTATTACATACTCAAAATACCCAAAATCTTTCTACTCACACTTAACTTGACTTTGACTTGGACTCAATAAATCACCTTTTCATAACTTTACATTAATGCACTCTCAACCCTTTCATATTTTTTACATTAATGCACTCTTAACAAGAATATACTCTACATCCTTATATTCTCTTTAAGAGAACTTGAATTAATATTACTTTGACTCTAAACCAACATCGATAGACTTTTAACCCATTTTTATCTCATAATAAATGCAATCGCTCTCTTCTAAATTCAACATAGAATTGAGTGGTGATATGTAAATATGTTTGAGATATTGTAAGACTATAAGGCTATTATTTTATATCTTTTTTACTATGTCTTGTATAGTTCAAAAATAACATTTAGCCTAAATTCAAACCATATTTCATTGCAATTGACACGGCCCATAAGCTAGCCAAGGTCGTTCTCCAATGAGTTGGGATGGTTAGGTCAGTATTTTATGAGCATGCGAGATTATATTAACAAATATTTTCGTTTTGAAGTTGTGATCGGAATATTAAGCTTGTAGAGAAACTGCATGCTTTTATATCCATGGACTAGTGCCCTTTTCTCTCCTCAGATTTGACTGCAAGCCACGATAATATTTCAAACTATTGTTCTCATGACCTCCATATTGCACTGGATTTATTCCTCCTTTAGATCTATCTCAAGTTCCAAATTTACACCAAATTTATTTCTTACACATCCTATGCTCAGAGAACTATGACCATGAATTATTGAATTGACCACTATCTCATTTTAATGAATAGAAACACACTAATGCACCAAATAGGAGTGTGATTTCACTTGAGAGAAAAAATGCTAGAATTTGATGAATTCTAAAGGTTTTATAACATGTCTCTTCTCCTCCGCAGATGTTTCCATTGCCACATTAGTTGTACGATAAGGAACACTTTATTTCAATGAGAAGGGACTCTCATCACCGACTGTGACTAAAGAGATCAGCAGCTGCAAGCGACAGCCTATGCTACACCTTCTCTTCTCACCTTGTGCTCTGATACCAAATGCTGGATTTAATAGCCAACAACAAATACACACAAAGATATATTTAATCAAAGGACACCAGGAATTATACTCAAGAAACCCCCGAATGGGAAATCTATATTACATCATCACATTCTCATGTGTACATTCTATTGTAAAAATGGTCTCTTTATATAACCATAGGTGACCATAAATACTAAGTCTTAATTAGGTAATTAGATCACATCATATCCATAACCATATCCACAACATCTCTCCTAATAACTCTCCTTATCCTCATTTTTCACTCATACGTAGACTTTTATTTAGGTATACATCATTACAATTATGCACTCATATACATTAGACATTATTCATATATCACAAGTATGAATTATTCCTTCTCCGATGACTCAAAAAGGAGAAGCAATCATATACATATCATAAAGGAAAGAGAAGCAGAAGAACCAAGGAGAGATGAAGAAGAAAGACTCCAGGAAGAAGCTGAAAGGATAGCTCATGAATCTGAACATAATAGAGGAGTCAAAGAGCTAGAACAACAAAGGAAATCTGAGGAAGAACCAAATATGGGAGAGGATGAACATAATGCTCAAGGGGGGATTACACTAGAAGGAGTAAACACTCAATCATGACTAAGCACTGAAAAAGTGTAAGCAGGGCAGCCAGAACCACTAGTAGCATTTAAGGCCTTGACGAAGGTACCAGGCACAATAGTCTTGGCCCATGTGATTGCAGATTTAATAACAATTTATGATGATGATAGTGATGATATGAACACTTTGAGAGTTTCTATTTTAAATGAGTCCAACCTAGAGGAGAAAGTAAGTTTAACCCATGAAAGAACACAACCATAAAGAGAGGTTGTGGCAACAGATAAAATTGAGAAGACTGTGCCACCCCCATAACAAAGTTCACAATCCACCCAAGAGGAAAAGGCTCAAGAAGATAAGGGTGGAAGTGAAAATGAAGAACACAGTTCAGAAGATACAACCTCTGAGAAAGAGGATGATGAAAAGGATGAAGACCATGGATAATATCTTGGAGAGGCTATAGGTATAGGGGTTGAACATGAGGAACAAATCATTGCTCCTTTAAGTGGAGAGACTACAACTAAGCTTCCATCCACTTACTTTCCTAAGAAAGTAACACTACTAGTAGTACCAAAATAAAATGTGCCAGAATATGCTACTACTCCCGAGAAAATAAAATATGTATCCACATAGGTAGGGGAAATACCAATCAACAGTATAGAATGTTAAGGTCCTAACCCGCACATAGGTAGATCAATGTATTTGGATGTAATAAAGGTCAATATTAATAAGACCTTTCAATAAAATAGAATAAGGTGGATGTAAGAAGACCTAATAGAAGCTTCTGCTTCTAGAAGGATCTTCCTCTAGATGCTTCTCTTAATAGACATATTTAGTATAAATAAGGGTCGAGGGTATGAAAACCCTAGCTTGGAGATTATTGTAACAGAGCTCTGCTTGACTGGAGGTTGCCCCCTCGAAGAGGCCTGTGAACATTTCTTTCTGAATCAAAGTGCTTTTCTATTGCTATTTCGTATATCATTTTTGTGTATTGTGAAGATTATGCTGGATATTTTACTGTTATTCTGCCATTTCTAGCATTTTATTTCTGTTCTGCGTATTTTATATATCTGGTATCTTGCAAGTGGTATCAGAGCACTTTCCTTGGCAGAAATTGTGGGTATTTTTTTTTCAGGGTAGAGATGTATTCTGGCATCTTTAAGCCACAGAGATCTTTCATTACGCGCATAAACCCGCGGTTGAGGGATTCATACACACAGGAAATACAAGTGGTTCTTAAGCGCACATCTGTTGGCCACCCTTGTAACCCATGTTGGTACCCCTTCGAGTGGTAGCACATCAGACAACACCTGTGTATGGATCGGACTAGATTTCCTGAAGCCCTCTTTAGATAAACCTATCGGCCGCCAGACTGCTATAGTGTCACTGAGAACAACACTTGGGAAGATACTCTCTAGTACCTGGGTAGTCGGGTAGTACGGCTAAGGGTACGATCTATCCTCCTTAGTTAGTGCCCTGAGATATTGGGCCGAGTACTACTGTTGGACCCCACACGTATATCAGAGAGATATAGCACAGGGAAAACCCTTGTCTGTAGAACCCTTGAATACCTAACCCTTGGGGAACATAAACAACAACATAAATAAATTAAACTGGCGAGATCTATTGACACGCATCTATGTTCGGGTTGTTAAGTAAATACTCTCTGGTTCAGAATTTGGGGATTTCAGCACTGCAACATTCTTCAGACCAAAGCATTCTTCAGACCTATTCCATTAGATTCATCTCTTCTCCCTTATCACTTTCATCCATATCATTTTTCTGCAAAAATTTCTGACCCCGCTCGCTCCCTTTTCAGTTCACCCATCATCATGGCCCATACCCGTAACCAAAAAACAGAGTCTCACTTCAACACCCTGCAATCTGGTTTACTTGAGACCCAACAAAAAGTGCAAAAACTCGGTGCTACTATTGCCTCCCGTGATGCCTCCATGAATGCATCCGTAAATGTAGCCGTGCAGTCCACAATGGCAGAAGTCAAACACGAACTGACCACCCAGCTGGAATTTGTCTTTGCATCACTCTGCACTAAACTCAAGCTCTCTATCGATGACTCTTTTCCTGAGGCACATAAAAAGACTGAAGGTGAAACTTCTTCCCATTCCTTTCAACCCCATCACTTTCAAAGGGACATACACCTTCCACGGGTGGATGTAACCAAATTTGATGGCTTGGACCCCACTGGTTGGGTCACACAAATGGAACACTATTTATCTCTCTACAACATTACATATGACTTGGCCAAACTCCGGTATGGTGTTCTCCATTTAGATCAAGAACGCTGTCAACGGTGGCAATGGAGAAAAACTTCTCGTCAAGGGTATATTGCTTGGACCCAATTTGTTGTTGAGCTTTATGAACGCTTTGACACTGACACCAACCATTTGAGCCATTTGACAAAATTGAAGCAATCAGGAACAGTCAAAGACTTCATGGCTACATTTGAGCGTCTGGATTTTCAAACAGAGGGCATGATTGATGCTTTCTTTTGAGAGTGTTTTATCAGTGGCCTCAAGGAGGAGATTCGGGCCCATGTCCTCATGGATCGACCTACGACTTGGGTGGAGGATACCAAAAAAGCTAAAGAAGCACAACAAATTTTTTTCTCTCAAAACCGTAAGCCTTCCTTTATCCTGCACCCTAAACCAGTAAACCCCACTACTCCCTCCACCCCATTAAAAATCAAAAAATTGACCAGGGCTGAAATGGCTGAACGTCAACTCAAATGCCTTTGTTATAATTGTGATGAAAAATATTTCCCAGGCCAAAAATGTAAGGAACAAAAGCTCTTTATGGCCATCTCTGAGGATATTCAAGAAGACGATGTTGACAACCCCCCTATGCCCGAGTCTCCAGAAATTTTTGACATAAACCCTCCCTCCGACCCTCCCGAAGTAGAACCAATCATTTCCCTCAATGCTCTCACCAACTTCTCTGCCCCCCAAACCCTCAAGCTAATCGGTTACATCAAGCACCGAAAGGTCATCATCTTGGTTGATAGTGGAAGCACCCACAATTTTATTCATCGCCGCATTTCCCAAGAAACCCATTGCTACATCCATGCTGTCAATAATTTCCAAATCATGATTGCCAATGGTGGTTCTATGAAATGTGGCGGGTGCTGTGAAAATGTGCGTCTCCAAATAGGTGACTATCACCTCAAATCCCATATGTTTGTTATTGACATGGGCGTTTGTGACATTATGTTGGGTGTCGAATGGCTAAGAACCCTGGGTCCCATTCTCATGGATTTTCAGAACTTAACCATGCAATTTGACCAAGGAGGCCACAAATATAAATTTCAAGGCATCACTGCGGGTTCTCCTGAAGTCATTCGTTCTCATCGCATTTAAAAAATTTCTCAAAAAAGGCCAATTGGGTGTCATAGCCCAACTCCACGCCATACAAGCCACAGAGATCCCACCCGTGCCCCAATACCTCCAAGCCCTCCTTTCTAAATATCAAACAGTATTTTCCACTCCCCAAGGACTCCCTCCTTCCTATGGTGTCCATGATCATTCCATTCCCCTTGTCCCAGGAAGCCTTCCCCCCAATATACGTCCATATCGCCACCCCTTTGCACAAAAGAATGAAATTGAAAAAATGGTCCAAGAACTCCTTACTCTCAGAGTCATCTGTCCTAGTACGAGCCCTTACTCCTCTCCGATCATCATGGTACTGAACAAAGAAGGTTCTTGGAGAATGTGTCCTGACTTCCGTGCTCTCAACAAACTAACCATCAAAGACAAATTTCCCATTCCTATCATTGATGACCTCCTGGATGAATTGAGTGGCGCCCAATTCTTCACCAAATTTGATCTTCGCTCGGGCTATCACCAGATACGTATGAAAGAGTCCGACATTCCCAAGATGTCCTTTCTCACTCATGAGGGCCACTATGAGGTTTTGGTCATGCCCTTTGGTTTGTGTAACACCCCCTCCACCTTTCAGAGCCTCATGAACCATGTCTTTCACCCTTTTCTCTATCATTTTTTCTTAGTTTTATTTGATGATATACTCATATATAGCAAGACATGGACAAACCATCTTACTCATGTGGATCAAGTTCTCATCTTACTCTCTCAGCACCAGCTTTTCCTGAAACAATCCAAATTTTCTTTTGGTGCATCCGAAGTAGAATACTTGGGTCATCTGGTGGGCAAGGATGGCGTCAGGGTGGACCCGAAAAAGATTGAAGCTATGCAATACTGGTTGCACCCAAAGAATCTCAAAAGCTTGTGTGGATTTTGGGCCTCACAGGGTATTATCGCAAGTTCGTTAAGAACTATGGAAAGATTACAACACCTCTCACGGCTCTCCTCAAAAATAATTCTTTCACTTGGACCCCAGTAGCTGCTCAAGCTTTTCAAACCTTGAAGACGGCCATGTGCACCACTCCAATTCTGGCCCTTCCTGACTTCACAAAGACATTTTTGTTGGAATGCGACACCTCAGGGAAAGGAATTGGCATTGTCCTTATGCAAGAGGGTCAACCTTTGGCCTTCACTAGCAAACAATTGTCTGAAAAGAATCTGGGCAAACCCATTTATGAAAAAGAAATGTTGGCGATTCTGCATGCCGTTGAATTATGGCGTCCTTATCTCTTGGGGCAACGATTCCAAATTAAGAACAACCATCAAAGCCTCAAGTATTTTCTGGAACAACGCATTTCCTCCCAGGAGCAACAAAAATGGGTCACTAAGCTCTTTAGATATGATTATGAGATCATTTACAAGAAGGGAAAAGACAATGTCGTGGCGGATGCACTATCCTGGAAATATGAAGACGAAGGATCCTTTTTTTCTCTTTCCTTCATTGTACCCGATTGGCTGCAAGCTGTGCACTAGGAATGGCTTCAAGACCCCAAAAGTTTGCATCTGATCCAGCAACTGCAGAACAAGGCTCAGGCTCCCCCAGGGTACTCATGGCTCCAGGATGAGCTTCGATACAAAGGCCTCTTGTATTTAAGTAAACAATCCAAGCTCAAATCCATGGTAGTTTCTGAGCTTCATGCTACACCCACAGCGGGGCACTCAGGGTTCACCAAAACATATGACCGAGTCAAACGTTCTTTTTTCTGGGATGGTATGAAACAGGACATCCATAAGTTTGTGGCTGAATGTGAGGTATGTCAACGCAACAAGGGAGAAACAGTCAAATCTCCAAGCACCCTCCAACCGCTTTCGATTTCCCCTTCTATTTGGAAGGATATCTCTATGGAATTTATTACAAGCTTGCCCAAATCGGGGCATAAATCAGTCATAATGGTAGTGGTGGATCACCTTTCCAATTATGCTCATTTTTGTGCTCTTCACCACCCATTTACTGCATCCACGGTGGCTCAAATTTTCATGGATCAGGTCTTCAAGCTTCATGGCATACCAAACTCTATTGTTTTTGATCGAGACCCAACTTTCACAAGAAATTTTTGGCAAGAACTGTTTAAGCTACAAGGCACACAATTGCATCTCAGCTTAGCTTATCATCCCCAGACAGATGGTCAAACGGAAGTTGTCAACAAGTGTTTGGAAACATATATGAGGTGCTTTGCCTCTAAAAAACAACACCAGTGGGCTCAATGGTTACCCCTCGCCGAATGGTGGTACAAAACTACATACCATACAACCACTCGCATGACTCCTTTTGAAGCAGTGTATGGACAGAAGCCACCGTCAATTATCTCATACTTACCGGGTACCTCGAAGGTCTAGGCGGTTGACCAAACACTTACATTCCAAGAGGATATCCTTCGTACCCTTAAAGAGAACTTGTTCATGGCCCAGAATAGAATGAAGCAACAAGCAGATCAAGGTCCCTCCGAACGTCAATTTGTAGAAGGGGATCAGGTGTTTCTGCGACTGCAACCATATAATCAAACTTCCCTCAAGGACGAGCAGTGTCAGAAGCTAGCACCCAAATTTTATGGCCCTTACACAGTTCTCAAGTGTGTGGGACAAGTCGCATATCAGTTAGCTCTGCCCAGACAGTCGAAGCTACATCCTGTTTTTCATGTTTCATGCTTGAATAAGGTGATTGGAACTAGGTGCCAAATTCAAACCAACCTTCCAGAGTTAGCTGAAGAAGGATCCATTTGGCTACAACCAGAATCCGTTTTGGACAAGCGGGAGTGTCGCCTACATCAGAGAACCATCAAGGAAGTGCTAGTACAGTGGAAAGATATGACTCCATCAGATGCCACTTTGGAACCAACTACCATTCTGCAGTAGTTTCCACATCTCAAGCCTTGAGGACAAGGCTATTTTTAAGGGGGCGGACATGTTAAGGTCCTAACCCGCACATAGGTAGATCAATGTATTCGGATGTAATAAAGGTCAATATTAATAAGACCTTTCAATAAAATAGAATAAGGCGGATGTAAGAAGACCTAATAGAAGCTTCCTCTTCTAGAAGGATCTTCCTCTAGATGCTTCTCTTAATAGACATATTTAGTATAAATAAGGGTCGAGGGTATGAAAACCCTAGCTTGGAGATTATTGTAATAGAGCTCTGCTCGACTAGAGGTTGCTCCCTCGAAGAGGCCTGTGAACATTTCTTTCTGAATCAAAGTGCTTTTCTATTGCTATTTTGTATATCATTTCTGTGTATTGTGAAGATTATGCTGGATATTTTACTGTTATTCTGCGATTTCTAGCATTTTATTTCTGTTATGCATATTTTATATATCTGGTATCTTGCATAGAAAAACCTTCCACAAAACAAAGTGTTGATCCTACAATATATTAGTCATTTATAAATATCTCTCTTGTATATCTCGTTCCTACACTCATAAATTTTTCCACTTTATCACAGGTTCACGAGTCTGGTTATAATTTATGCCTCCTCTAAAGTGCATCGTTATGTTCCACCATAACCATAATGCACCAATACTTAGTTTATTTTGAAGTATTTCGCAGGTTCATTATGTATTCTCTTGCAAGTCCAAAATTACACCATCACCAACATGCACTACCTTGTTCCGTCATCCTCATTTTGTACCATACTTATAAATTTTCCTAATATTCACCGTGGGTTGAGTTTACTCAATCATCTCATTTGATTATCATGAAAACTAGTATGTTTGTTTGCTTCAAGATGCTTAGCTATTTCTTGATATTTCATTTCTCTCTCAACACTTCAATACTTAACCAATTCAACCTTTATTGTAGGATCATAGGTCATATCAAAATTCTTTAGAGATATTTTTCCTTCCCCTCCATCTTTCTACTTTGTGATACTTAAGTCATTTTGGGAGATTTTATTGCGGGTCCATTGGTTCAAACTTACTCCACTATTTCTTCCTATACATCAGTTTCTTCATTGCTCTATGGTGAATCCTCGTTTGTTCTTGTCACATTCTCCGAGTAATATTAAATGAAAATCCTACAGGAAATAATAAGTGGTTAAGTACCAAAAGGTCATTATTAATGGAGACTTTCTCAATACCATTCTCAATAAATACAAATTAAATTCACCCTAATCATCCTTTTGAAAAAAGAGCTTCAAGATATATTATGTAAACATATTTTCTTTGATATTAACGTTCCAAAAGAATGTACATAATCCACCAAATCTTCAAGCATGACGACCAAAAGGAAAGAGAGGTTTTATGGAGATACTCTTAATTCATTCAGACGAGAAGATCCAAAATTTCACTAGTCCAGAGCATACAGATACTATTGTACATTATTGCCTTCAGAAAGAAATTATAATGATATTTGGACATCAGGAATTTCCAAAGAAAGGTGTGTTGTAGAGGTTTTTGATGCTACAGAGCTAGTTTCATGGTGTATAGATAAATACAAGAAAAAACAAGGAATTATTTAGTTGCAAGGACAATCCCCAATTTCTATGGCACCTTCAACTTTCAATAAAATGTTCAGGTTACCAAAGTCAAAGATGAATTTTAAAGTTGACGAAGCCAAAGAGTTCCTGAAAGATAGAAATGGTGGTTGGGACCTTTTGCAACAATATCTGGAAGACCCAAAAAAAATGCTACAAGATTTATCAACCATACAGGTCAGTCAGTTAAAAAAACCATATCAAGAAATGGCATGACTCTTTGCTAGGGTTAGACAGTAATCAACTACTATAGTTCCTCATTTAGTTATGTATATTTTGTATTTTTCTATCCACGAGAAAACAATTTTTGATTGGTCGAAAATTATTTCTAGTGAAATATCTTTCTAATTAACTTTAGGAAGAAAGTGAAGTTCTACATGTCTTCATATTTAATCTTTGCTATCACATATTGTCATGTATTCAAAAGATTGTGTTAATCAAAATGGGTCAACTGCAAGATAGATCCAGTTCATACATGGTACCCTACTTTGTGGAAGCAAAAGGCCATGTATCATTTCTATGAAGTGTATGATTAATTTGTTTATTGTTTTAAGAAACTCATGTTTGGACCTGGTACTTCAATAATTTCTCTAGAAGCGACCACTTTTCTGGATAAAAAGGGAATTTTTGAAGAAATGGAACATTACAATGTCATTAGGATTTACTGTTCTCGAGAAAGACCAATTTATCTTCCATTTTGTGTCCCAAATAAGATATTTGTAATAAAAGTATGCAAATAGTATAGATTTTGGGCTCATTTCTTTTATGAAAGGGAAAAAAGGAAATTAATTTCCTTGTCATGGAAAATTGGTGAAATAACATTAAAGAATGCTTCAAGAATTGGTGATTATGCAATCCAATTTGATTAGTAAAATTTAAAGGTGGAAAATGAAATTAAAGGGTACAACCCTAATCAGTATTTCATGAATCACATTATTTCAGTGGGTTTCAATTTACCCAATGCAAATACCTATTTATTTGGAGAAGAAGAAGATGATGGAAAGAACCCTGAAGTAGTTCCAGTTGGATATATTGAAACTCTTATTATCACAAATGAACCACATTGACAACATGGGAAGGTTGTAAACGAAATAAGTGCATGGTCTCAAATTAATTCTCAAAGAAGCAACATACCAAAACAAAACCCTCAATTTGTAACCCAAGAGAAGAAGAAATATTTAACTGGAAATTATGGCGGTGGAGATGACCATGATCCTCCTAAAAGGAATCTTGAAAGGCCTCATAAGCTCACAATAACCAATAAAATAAAAAGATAGACAAATCAACAGGAAGTATATGAGGTTGTACATGAATATGAATATTCCCTTGAGGACATGGACTTGGATGCAAACATCGAAGATATAGAGTTTCCGGACAAGGAGCAAATAATTCAAGAGAGCAAATAAGTTGCAACAAAATTGGTGACACAAGAACCAATATTCTTTGAAGAAGAATCATTAACTCTTCATAGTGCTCTATTTGATAAAGAATCAAAGAAATTAGTCTTTGAAAGAATTAATTCAAAAGGAAAAAAAGTTCAAGGAAAGGCAACTTCATAATTTAACCTAAATGAAGTCCCACCATCAAGAATTGTGAAGATCCATAGAGCTACAGGTGATTCTTTGGAAGTGTGAGTTGATTAAATGGAGGTTGAAAACACTAATTTAAAGGAAAGGATTAAAGAATTAGAGAATGCCCTGATGCCACCACCAATATTTTCCAGTTCAATTTCCACGGTTAAGCCTTGGAATACTTTTGATGGAACACTAGAGTCTAGCTCAAAAGTGAAAGGAAAATTAAGCTTATTAGCTACACTCAAAAGGTACGTTAGAGAGAATATAAAGAAACAAATGTCCCTAATTCTTGAGACATGGGAACTTGTGAATAAATTTGTTTCTTTGGGATCCAGGATTAAAAATATCATAGAATACCTTCAAGGTTTTTGTAAAGATGTTGTTATTACATTTTCTTTAAAAATTATGGTATGACTGAATTAAAAAGAAATGAAGAATATCTATCATACCCAACTCAAGTAAAACAACTTAAAGCATGCTCGATTAAGAGGATATCATGAATTTAAAACAAATATTGGTTGATTGTGACACTTTAAGTGTAAAAAAGGGCGAGGTATATTTGAAATTGATTGAATTAGACATAGCAGGAACAACCGAAGAGGTTCAACATCCCAAATTAATCTTGAATTCTATTTTTATGACAAGAGAGAAATTTGAAGAACTCTTAGAGATATTGAAAGGTCTATCAACAAAAAAGTTTAACATTTTTACCGAGTATACAAAACAAGAAGTTTAAAGTTGGCTAGTTAGCTATGTTACTAAAAAGGAGATATTGAAGACACCTTACACCAACTTTCAATTGAATTTAGAGATATGGAAAGAACAATATTTGATATAAGAGTAAGGCATAAGATCAGTGTTATGCCTATGAGAGATTACATTGATGCAAGATACCAGATATATAAAATATGCAAAACAGAAATGAAATGCTAGAAATGATAGAATAACAGTAAAATATCCAGCATAATCTTCACAATACACATAAATGATATATGAAATAGCAACAGAAAAAACACTTTGATTCAGATAGCAATGTTCACAGGCCTCTTCGAGGGGGAAACCTCCAGTCGAGCAGCGCTCTGTTACAATAATCTCCAAGCTAGGGTTCACATACCCTCGCCCCTTATTTATACTAAATATGTCTATTAAGAGAAGCATCTAGAGGAAGATCCTTCTAGAAGCGGAAGCTTCTATTAGGTCTTCTTACATCCGCTTTATTCTATTTTATTGAAAGGTCTTATTAATATTGACCTTTATTACATCTGAATACATTGATCTACCTATGTGCGGGTTAGGACCTTAACATGTCCGCCCCCTTAAAAACAGCCTTGTCCTCAAGGCTTGAGATGTGGAAACTACTGTAGAATGGTAGCTGGTTCCCAAGTGGCATCTGTTGGAGTCATATCTTTCCACTGTACTAGCACTTCCTTGATGGTTCTTTGATGCAGGCGATGCTCACGTTGGTCCAAAACTGCTTCTGTCTATAGCCAAATGGATCCTTCTTCAGCTAACTCTGGAAGGTTGGTTTGAATTTGGCACCTGGTTCCAATCACCTTCTTCAAGCATGAAACATGAAAAACAGGATGTAGCTTCGACTGACTGGGCAGAGCTAACTGATATGCGACTTGTCCCACATGCTTGAGAACTGTGTAAGGGCCATAAAATTTGGGTGCTAGCTTCTGACACTACTCTTCCTTGAGGGAAGTTTTCTTATATGGTTGCAGTCTCAGAAACACCTGATCCCCTTCGGCAAATTGACATTCAGAGCAACCTTGATCTGCTTGTTGCTTCATTCTATTCTAGGCCATGACCAAGTTCTCTTTAAGGGTACGAAGGATATCCTCTCGGACTGTAAGTGTTTGGTCAACTGCCTAGACCTTCGAGGTACCCGGTAAGTATGAGATAACTGATGGTGGCTTATATCCATACACTGCTTCAAAAGGAGTCATGTGAGTGGTTGTATGGTAGGTAGTGTTGTACCACCATTCGGAGAGGGGTAACCATTGAGCCCACTAGTGTTGTTTTTTAGAGGCAAAGCACCTCAGATATGTTTCCAAACACTTCTTGACGACTTCCATTTGACCATCTGTCTAGGGATGATAAGCTGAGATGAGATGCAATTGGGTACCTTGTAGCTTGAACAGTTCTTACCAAAAGTTGCTTGTGAAAGTTGGGTCTCGATCAGAAACAATAGAGTTGGGCAGGCCATGAAGCTTGAAGACCTGATCCATGAAAGTTTGAGCCACTGTGGATGCAATAAATGGGTGGTGAAGAGAAAAAAATGAGCATACTTGGAAAGGCGATCAACCACCACCATTATGACTGATTTATTCCGTAATTTGGGTAAGCCTGTAATAAATTCCATAGAGATATCCTTCCAAATAGCAGGGGGAATCGGAAGAGGTTGGAGGGTGACTGGAGATTTGACTGTTTCTCCCTTGTTGCATTGACATACCTCACATTCAGCCACAAACTTACGGATGTCCTATTTCATACCCTCCCAGAAAAAAGAACGTTTGACTCGGTCATATGTTTTGGTGAACCCTGAGTGCCCCGCTGTGGGTGTAGCATGAAGCTCATAAAGTACCGTGGATTTGAGCTTGGAATGTTTACTTAAANACAAGTGGCTTTTGTATCAAAGATCATCCTGGAGCCAAGAGTACCCTGGGGGAGCCTGAGCCTTGTTCTGCAGTTTCTAGATCAGTAGTGAACTTTTGGGGTCTTGAAGCCATTCCTGGTGCACCGCTTGCATCCAATCAGGTACAATGAAGGAAAGAGAAAAAAGGGATCCTTCATCTTCATACTTCCGGGACAGTGCATCTGCCATGACATTGTCTTTTCCCTTCTTTTAAATGATCTCATAATCATATCCAAAGAGCTTAGTGACCCATTTTTGTTGCTCCTGGGAGGAAATGCGTTGTTCCGGAAAGTACTTGAGGCTTTGATGGTTGGTCTTAATTTGAAATCGTTGCCCCAAGAGATAAGGACGCCATAATTCAATGGCATGCAGAATCGCCAACATTTCTTTTTCATAAATTGGTTTGCCCAGATTCTTTTCAGATAGTTGTTTGCTAGTGAAGGCCAAAGGTTGACCCTCTTGCATAAGGACAACGCCAATACCTTTCCCTGAGGCGTCGCATTCCAACAAAAATTTCTTTGTGAAGTCGGGAAGGGCCAGAACTGGAGTGGTTCACATGGCCATATTCAAGGTTTGAAAAGCTTGAGCAGCTGCTGGGGTCCAAGTGAAAGAGTTATTTTTTAGGAGAGCCGTGAGAGGTGCTGCAATCTTTCCATAGTTCTTAACGAACTTGCGATAATACTCTGTGAGGCCCAAAAATCCACGCAAGATTTTGAGAGTCTTTGGGTGTGGCCAGTCTTGCATATATTCAATCTTTTTTGGGTCCACCCTGATGCCATCCTTTCCCACCAGATGACCCAAGTATTCTACTTCGGATGCACCAAAAGCACATTTGGATTGTTTCAGGAAAAGTTGGTGCTGAGCGAGTAGGCTGAGAACTTGATCCACATGAGTAAGATGTTCGGTCCATGTCTTGCTATATATGAGGATATCATCAAAGAAAACTGAGACAAAGTGACGGAGAAAAGGGCGGAAGACATGGTTCATGAGGCTCTGAAAGGTGGAGGTGGCGTTACACAAACCAAAGGGCATGACCAAAAACTCGTAGTGGCCCTCATGAGTGCGAAAGGTCGTCTTGGGAATGTCAGACTCTTTCATACATATCTGGTGATAGCCCGAGCGAAGATCAAGTTTGGTGAAGAATTGGGCGCCACTCAATTCATCCAGGAGGTCATCAATGACAGGAATGGGAAATTTGTCTTTGATGGTTAATTTGTTGAGAGCACGGAAGTCAGGACACATTCTCCAATAACCTTCTTTCTTCAGTACCATGACGACCGAAGAGGAGTAAGGGCTCGTACTAGGACGGATGACTCTGGTAGTAAGGAGTTCCTGGACCATTTTTTCAATTTCATTCTTTTGTGCAAAGGGGTGGCGATATGGACGTATATTTGGTGAAAGGATTCCTGGGATGAGGGGAATGGAGTGATCATGGACACCACGGGAAGGAGGGAGTCCTTGGGGAGTGGAAAAGACTATTTGATGTCTAGAAAGGAGGGCTTGGAGGTCTTGGGGTACGGGTGGGATCTCGGTGGCTTGTATGGCATGGAGTTAGGCTATGACACCCGAATGACCTTTTTTGAGCAATTTTTCCATGCGATGAGAACTGATGATTTCAGGAGAACCCGCAGTGATGCCTTGAAATTTATATTTATGGCCTCCTTGGTCAAATTTCATGGTTAAGTTCTGAAAATCCATGAGAATGGGACCCAAGGTTCTTAGCCATTCGGCACCCAACACAATGTCGCAACCTCCCATGTCAATAGAAAACATATGGGATTTGAGGTTGTAGTCACCTATTTGGAGACGCACATTTTCACAGTGCCTGCCACATTTCATAGAACCACCATTGGCAATCATGATTTGGAAATTATTGAC
>JASDQU010736277.1:8242-38916 GCA_032191745.1 Picea mariana | reverse complement strand
CCTATTTGGAGATGCACATTTTCACAGCGCCCGCCACATTTCATAGAACCACCATTGGCAATCATGATTTGGAAATTATTGACAGCATGGATGTAGCAATGGGTTTCTTGGGCGATGCGGCGATGAATAAAATTGTGGGTGCTGCCACTATCAACCAAGATGATGACCTTTCAGTGCTTGATGTAATCGATTAGCTTGAGGGTTTGGGGGGTAGAGAAGTCGGTGAGAGCATTGAGGGAGATGATTGGTTCCACTTCTGGAGGGTCAGAAGGAGGGTTTATTTCAGAAGTTTCTGGTGACTCAGGCACAGGGGAAGTGTCATCATCGTCTTCTTGAATATCCTCAAAGATGGCCATAAAGAGATTTTGTTCCTTACATTTGTGGCCTGGGAAATATTTGTCATCACAATTATAACAGAGGCCTTTGAGTTGGCGTTCAGCCATTTCAGCCCGGGTCAATTTTTGGATTTTTAATGGGGCGGAGGGAGTAGTGGATTTTACTGGTTTAGGGCACGGGAAAAAAGAAGGCTTACGGTTTTGAGAGGAAACAATTTGTTGTGCTTCTTTAGATTTTTTGGTATCCTCCACCCAAGTCGTAGGTCGAGCCATGAGAACATGGGCCCTAATCTCCTCCTTGAGGCCACTGATAAAGAACTCTCGAAAGAAATCATCATTCATGCCCTCTGTTTGAAAATCCAGACGCTAAAATGCAGCTATGAAGTCTTCAACTGTGCCTGATTGCTTCAATTTTGTCAAACGGCCCAAATGGTTGGTGTCAGTGTCAAAGCATTCATAAAGCTCAGCAAAAAATTGGGTCCAAGCAATATATCCTTGACGGGAAGTTTTTCTCCATTGCCACCATTGCCAGCGTTCTTGATCCATATGGAGAACACCATACCGGAGTTTGGCCAAGTCATTTGTAATGTTGTAGAGAGAGAAATAATGTTCCATTTGTGTGACCCAACCAGTGGGGTTTGAGCCATCCAATTTGGTTACATCCACCCGTGGAAGGCGTATTCCCCTTTGAAAGTGATGTGGTTGAAAGGAATGGGAAGAAGTTTCACCTTCAGTCTTTTTATGTGCGTCATCTAAAGAGTCATCGAGAGGGATTTTGAGTTTGGTGCAGAGTGCTACAACGACAAATTCAAGTTCATTTTTGACTTCTGCCATTGCGGACTACACGGCTACATGGATGGATGCATTTATGGAGGCATTTATGGAGGCATCACGGGAGGCAATAGTAGCACTGAGTTGTTGCACTTCTTGTTGGGTCTTAAGGAAACTAGATTCCAAGGTGTTGATGCGAGAATCTAGTTCTTGGCTATGGGTATGGGCCATGATGATGGGTGAACTGGAAAGGGAGTGGGCGGGGTTAGAAAATTTTGCAGAAAAATGATATGGATGAATGTGACAAGGGGAAAGAGATGAGTCTAATGGAATAGGTCTCAAAAAATGGTGAAAAAATGGGAGCGGGCGGGGTCAGAATTTTTTTTGCCGAAAAATGATATGGATGAATGTGACAAGGGGAAAGAGATGAGTCTAATGGAATAGGTTATACTTTGTTCTGAAGAATGTTGCAGTGCTGAAATCCCCAAATTCTGAACCAAAGAGTATTTACTTAGCAACGCCAACACAAATGTGCATCAATAGATCTCGCTGGTTTAATTTGTTTATGTTGTTGTTTATGTTCCCCAAGGGTTAGGTATTCAAGGGTTCTATAGACAAGGGTTTTCCCTGTGCTATAGCTCTCTGATATACATGTGGGGTCCAATAGTAGTACTCGGCCCAATATCTCAGGGCACTAACTAAGGAGGATAGACCGTACCCTTAGCTGTACTACCCGACTACCCAGGTACTAGAGAGTATCTTCCCGAGTGTTGTTCTCGGTGACACTATAGCAGTCCGACGACCGATAGGTTTATCTAAAGAGGGCTTCAGGAAATCTAGGCCGATTCGTACACAGGTGTTGTATGATGCACTACCACTCGAAGGGGTACCAACAGGGGTTACAAGGGTGGCCAACAGATGTGCGCTTAAGAACCACTTGTATTTCCTGCATGTATGAATCCCTCAACCGCGGGTTTATGCACGTAATGAAAGATCTCTGTGGCTTAAAGACGTCGGAATATGTCTCTACCCTGAAAAAAAATACCCACAATTTCTGCCAAGGAAAGTGCTCTGATACCACTTGCAAGATACCAGATATATAAAATATGCAGAACATAAATGAAATGCTAGAAATGACAGAATAACAGTAAAATATCCAGCATAATATTCACAATACACAAAAATGATATATGAAATAGCAACAGAAACAACACTTTGATTCAGATAGCAATGTTCACAGGCCTCTTTGAGGGGGCAACCTCCAGTTGAGCAGTGCTCTGTTACAATAATCTCCAAGCTAGGGTTCACATACCCTCGCCCCTTATTTATACTAAATATGTCTATTAAGAGAAGCTTCTAGAGGAAGATTCTTCTAGAAGCGGAAGCTTCTATTAGGTCTTCTTACATCCGCTTTATTCTATTTTATTAAAAGGTCTTATTAATATTGACCTTTATTACATCTGAATACATTGATCTACCTATGTGCAGGTTAGGACCTTAACAATTGAACAATGGTTAAATAATGTCTTAATTAATATAATTGAACCAGATCAAGAAAACACAATTGGTATAGTTCATGTAACTACAACAAGGGAGAATACACTTGAGGAACATTGGCAAGAAAATAGGGGGAGAGAGAGATCCATCACATTGAGTAAACTGATCACATCTTTCTCAATTCTTCTCTTTTAGGAGTCATCTAGTTATGTCTTATCTTTCCTAAGAAAACATAACTGATTTATAATCTCTTCTCTCTTTCTTCTTTTTCAGGTTCAACCCTTTTCCACCCTTTCATTTTATGGTCCACAAGAACCCAATTATAGTCCATTATGGATGAATGCATTTTTATTTTCAGAGTATTTCCAGACTATATTTATATTTGAAAATCCCATATAACTATTTTGGGGTTAAACTTTAATGATATCTTGAACTCTAAGTTTTGAGCATAAGCTATTTAAAGTTTGTTTATCATATTCTTTCTTGTTTTGAATAAAAAAACTCTTTTAAAGTTGTCTCAATCGTGGGCCTTTATCTTCCTTTCCAATGAATGTAAGAATCATAGTATTTTTATTTCAACTGATATTTTTTTTTTGTATAATATTTCTGCATATATTATATTTTAATAAATATAAATTCCTTGTCCTCTTCTCAGGAATTCTTTTATGAATGTATATTTTTTTCAATCGATAATATTTTATATTTTTATTGAGTGATAAAGATTGGAGTTTGTTATTCAATATTCTCCCATTTTAATATTTTGGTCTTGAGATATTCAATATTTATCTTTAAGAAAATATAGAGGAGTACCACCTCTATAAAAACACAGGGGGATATTTTTATCCTCGTGAGATTGTTGTTAGGAACTTAACATATCTAAACATCAACACAAAGAAAAGTGTCAACCGTGGGTGGAGAAAGGGAAGAACTAAGTGGTCAAATACCAACAACTGATAAAGGTGAGGAACCTATTCTTGAACATTTTCATACTCCTGGAATCATATGAAATGTGTTGGGTTGAGGAGATTAACAAATAATGGAGCCAATGGATGAGGTAGAAAACATTGAGGCTATATCATATGAATGAAAGAGACAGGTAGTGGTAAAGAGGAAAATCCATAAGAGAAATATCACCCTGGACAATGTTATAGTTGTAACTACTAAAGAGACTTTGTTTGATGCTAAGAAGGAAAAGGTAGGAGAATTTCTAGGGCTAGGGATGGGCATATCCAATGCCACCATTGATATAGCTAAGGAATATGAAATGAAATCAGAGGCCATGAAAAAGTAACTAGAAAATCTAAGACATCAGGCTAAGTATTACCAGAATACCACTCAAGAAGTCATAATTATAAGGGTTGAATTCCTAGAAGAATATGGATGGTACAAGTTAGAAATGGATATGTTCATGGCCAAGACTGTAAATTACCAAAAGGAAAATTTTCTAGGTATGGTACCACATAAATATATTTTGAGATGGTCTGAATGGGCGCACAAGGCTCTGGACCAAATTAAATACATTAAAGATATCCAAAAGGGTTGAGGAGGAGGAGAGAAATGCATCAGAGTGCTCACTGATGATAGTGTAGACAGGATACAAAGAGTGGTCAAATACTAGGTCGGGGAAGTTGTTGAACCACAAAAACAATTCAAGAAAGATGGGAAAATTTTCTCAGAAGCTGGGAGGAAATAAACGAGAAGATGAGGGAAATTTGGTTCCCTATGTTCAGCTCACCAGAAAATTTCCAAGACCTCAATGATATAATGAAACAACACATTGATTAGGACCGAAAATATGAGTCATATGTTCTCCAAATAACCACCTTGACAAGAGGTAAGGTTAGGGAGTTTAAGGAAGGCTCGATGAGAGCATCGGTGGTTCTACAACACATGGTTTCTAGGATGGACAAGTTTAGATAATGCACAATGGAAATGAAAGAGGTTTTCAGTGTGCCCATGGATCAACACCGATTCCCCTATGTGCACATGTGTGAACATATTTTTTTCAAATGGTTTGTGCATGATAGAGGAAACCCACTAAAGTAGTCACCCAATGATTGAAATATGACTTGGAGTAGATACATGGATTAGTCCACATTGTTTTTTAGTTTCTTTACTTAAACTAGAATTAAGACTATTTTTATACATTTCAATTTTGATAAATAAAAGGATCAACCATGCCACAAAAGGTCGATGGTTTTTGTATGAAATTTTGTAATTGGTGTGAAGAACTATTTCTCACTACAATTAATTTAGAAGCTCAAAGAGAGCCATAGACAATTTCTTTTACCAAACCTACGCATGTGATCAGATCAGTGGATTATTTTGTGTTCTACTTAGAAGTTAAATACATTCTTTAAGATCACAGTTATTTCAAGATATCTTGACTATCTAATATATCTTGGAATGAAAATTGGTGCAATTCAATGCTCTTTAATATGTTATGTATAAATGAAGCATAGAACTATTTCTTGCTAATATGTCTTCTTATGTACCATTTCATGCACATTATTCATTTTTGTTTCCTAAAGAATATATGATAGTTGATGAACGATAATATTAGTTCTAGAATAAGCCAATTTCAGGTATTGTTTATCTACCGTAGCCAAGGGTTATCACGAGCTTGGATTTCTTAAAACAAATCAGTCTCTTTTATATTAATTTTATTTTCTTGCATCAAAACATAAAAGAAATAAAAGAGATAACTAGTTTGAAAGAATATTTGGAAACAAACATACGATCATTAAATCCCATCAAAAAGGTTGTCAGACCATCAATCCAAAGAATCGCACTAATTTAAACGAAGAAGAGTCTAATTGGGTCTCATCTTTGAGTGTGATTCCTACTGTTGAGTTAGAGGGGATCTAGCCCCCTCAACAGGTTTCCTATGTAAACCCTCAATGTTAATCTAGATGGTTCTACTATACTTATTTTGTGATGATGTTTTCTAATTCGATGTAGTTGTAGATATTTAAGCGATTGCAATTTTTTTATGAATGCTCTGTGGCTACAAAGATTAAATATAAATGCATAGTGAAAAATATGAAAATATGCATTATGTTAAATGTCTAAAAATAAGATGTTTTGTTATGTTTACTTTGATCTACATGGTGGGTCTACCTCCCTTGCATCACCATTAATATGAAAACATTGAAAATTGATATAATATTATAGTTTTTGAAGGGTTAACCTCCCAATTACAATAAAAAAAAAATACACAAGACAAGATAAGGCCATCGTCCATGAGTCTCCCTACCCTATATAAGATAAGAAATAGGGTTACTTAATCTCATACTACCCCTCTATGCCTATGCACCTAGAAGGAGAAAGGATCTCATGATCTTAAAGAAGTAACCCTAAGTAGAGGAATAATAGCAAAGAGGAATGATGGAGGAATTTGGATGTGAATTATGTCATGGAGGAGTATACGAGGAATTTTCCAAAAAGAAATAAAAAGGTGAGAATCAAATAATTTTTTCATTAAACTATATGTATTAAATCATATTATGCTTATTTTTTTGGTTAATAATATAATTTTTTTGTTAATTTTTCTTTTAAGGAGGAAGTATAAGAGAGTTTTTATTTGGATGCCTTTTGACCATCAATTTTCCTTATGTGTATGAGTTTTCTCATTTTTGAATTTTGAAGGTGTAAAGTGAGAGAAAAGAAAAATATAATTTGATTATCAAGTAAATAAAATTACATTCGTCTTTATAATAATAATAATAATAATATCCTCTGAGGGGTAGTTCAATTGTGAAGTTTCATGATATGAAGTGTTGTGTTCGATGAGGTTTTAAGTTCAAATCCCCCAACTTACCCATGTTTGTGGAAGGGGAATTCATTTGGCATCTGGAGGTTATAGTGGTAGCAGTCAGAATTGACCCCATGTCACGCGAGTACGAGACCGCCCAATTGTCAATTTCGCCAGATACAAAATAATAATAATAATAATAATAATAATAATAATAAATTTTAAAAAAGTATTATTAATTTTGAAAATTTAATATAAAATAATAGTATCAAAAGAAAAGGAAAATATAATTTAATTATCAAACAAATAAAATTAAACTCAACTTTATAATAACAACAATAATATAACATATTGAAAATTTTATTATATTTATAATATTTTTATTACAAATTAAATAAAACAATGACAAATATATTAAACATATTGATTATAATAACAACAATAATATAAAAAATTGAAAATGAATTTATATTGAAAATTTAATTTATTATATTTATAATATTTCTTTGTGGTTTTGAACATGAATAATACTTGTTTGTGGTTTTGAACGAGAATGATACTTCTCTTCAGCTTTGAAGGAGATATTTTATTTTTAACAATGTATCTCTATGGTTTTGAATGAGAATAATACTTCTTTGTTGTTTTTACCTTTTTTTTATGAGAATAATCTCTGCAGTTACTCTCTGTTATGTGAACCATAATCCTTCTCTATGGTTTTGAGCTCCCGGTCTCTAGGTGAGGCTTCTCTCCAGTTTTTAGAATGCTCTCTGTAATTTTGAATAATTTTTAGTTCTTGCTTCCTCCACCCATTGAGCACTTGGGCACGTGTTCGTAAATTAGTTCTGGATTCTTCAACCGAATGAGCACATGAACATTCAGGTGAATCACTTTTTACTTTGACTCAATTTTACTTTAAAATATATTAACATGTGAAAATTAAAGAGATTTATATTTTGTTTTTTTATCTTTTTTTTTTATGTTTAATAAGTAAAAGATGATTTTAGAGATAATAATTAATATCATTATGATCAATTAAGAAAATTATTTTCAGTTTTTAAAGTCAATCCAAAATAACAATTGTTACTTTTTTCTCTTCTTTTCAATATGAGCACTCCACCACCTATTCCAAAAACTCATCCTATTAGGGGGAGGCCCCCAAAAATCATCCTATAGATCCTTTACGATTATACAGAATCATTAGAAAAAAGGAGAGAAGAGAGAGATGCCAAAATCCAAATAGAGTTAGAATCATTAGAAAAAAAGGAATGAATAAAGGGACTTAAAATTCCAAATACAGCTAGAGGCAATGCTTGATAAAAAAATTAGACTCTTCAAAGATACCATTCAAACTCAAATATAGGATAAATTCTTAGGGTCAAGAGTCAATTACAGATAATGAAGGATATGATTCAAGAAATGGAAAAACATAAACAATCAACCCAATAAGGAGAGTCTGAAGAAAATCACAACTTGAGAGATAGGATTAAAGAGCTAGAAGAAAAACTAGCCAACAATTTGACCCTCGGTAATATGGAAAACAAATTGGAGATCAAACCCATCAATGAGGAAATGAATAAGCTAATTGAATTGAACCATGAGCGTAATAAAAGATCTTTGAACCTCATAATTTTTGGTATAAAATAACAACAAAAGGAGGATACGCTAGCAATAGTAAAAGAAGAAATAAATAATAAATCACAAATTGATACAACTTACCTCATAGAAGCAAAGAGGCTAGGAAAAATAATTGATCACAAAGATAGGTTGATTCGTGTCAAAGTAAGTTGTAGTGACCATAAATATAGCATACTCAGTAAATATCTGATCTTAAAAGGGTAAACAATATTTATAAATGAAAACCTCATTCCCCAAGACCAAGCTGAATTAAGGAAGTTCAAAAGGTAAAATAAGTCAGGAAGGAAGGAAAATGGGCAATAATTATAAATCGAAAAGCTATTGTTAGGGATAGATACCAGAAGGATAATAATAAATAGTAATTTGGGACACTCGGGATCCTTTTTTGGCACTGTCGTGGTTTTCCATGGCGCAAAGGTCCTATGATAAGTTGGATCCTGAGTGATATTGATATTATTTGTCTAGTTGAAACTTGGGAGCATGAAGAATCTAAGGTCCCTAACATAGAAGGATTTGTCTTATGTTCGACATGGAATAAAATGTCCCACTGTAGAGGTATAGGAGGCATAGCTTGTTATATTAGAAAGATCATTTCTCCTCACATTCAACTTCATAAGATCAACCCTCTAAATCACTACATTTGGATAGAAATTTTAGACACCAATGCTAAGAAGATGTATATAGCAATTTTCTATTTTGCACCTATTAATTCTATCTTTTATAAGAAAACAAATCTAGATAGAAATTGTCCCTATAATGATTTAGAACAAGATATTTATAATTTGAAAAATGAAGGTAATATCCTCCTTCTAGGAGACTTTAATGTTAGGACTGCAACTAAACAAGATACTCTTTTAAGCATTGATTCCAACCATACTCTTTTATGTATGGATGAGGACCTTGTTTTATCTAATAGCTACAAAAGAATCTCTAAAGACCTAATTGAGAATTCGTTTGGTACTGAGTTGGTCAAGCTCTGCAGCTCTCAAGACCTAATAATTTGCAATGGAGTAATGAAGTGGCCAAACTCCAACCACATGAATTGTATTCATAGGCTAGGTAGTAGTGTCATAGATTATGTGACATCCGATATCCTTATTTCCAACCAAATAGAAACTTTTAACCTTTTAAATGACCATGAACCCGACTCTGATCATAAACCTTTAACCCTAACTCTAAAATTTTCCATGAACATGAGCGTCATTGAAGAGAATTTTGATAATCAAAGACAATTGTGCTTTGACAAAAGTAAAGTTGACCTTTTCTTAAAGGATTTAAATAGTAAATTACATATTATAACTTATAAGGACAACATTGAAGAACTCTATCATAATTTTACAACTACCCTTTCCACTTTTACTAACAAGTTCTCTTTTCAGGTGTCCTGTAAAAAGAATAATAGAACGACCAAACCTTGGTATGCTAAAGAATGCAAAATTGCTAGGAAATCCATTAGGGATGATTCTAATGAGTCCTTAAAACTCGATAAGATCAATATGTACAAATCCCTAATTAAAAGGAAAAAAATATACTATATCAATAAAAGGCAAGAGCAACTTTCACAACTATCTAAGTTGGATCATAAGAAGTTCTAGAGCCAAATTCTAAACCGCAATACTAAAGAAAATAATATGATTCCCTTAAGAGAATGGAATTCCTACCTTAAATTTTTTTACAAGTTTCCTAATGCAATGGAAACTATTCCTATTATCCCTGCATAGGATGCAGTTTTTTCTTTAGATGATATAGAGTTTGGAGTTAAGTGACTTGCAAATGGGAAAGCTAAGGACATTGAAGGTTACCAAACTGAAATTTTAAAATTTGGAGGGCCTATCCTTATCCCTCACATACACAAGATCTTCAATTTAGCAATCAATCATGGTTTCCCTAAACCATGGATGCAAAGCCTCATTGTTCCTATTTTTAAAAATGGGGATAGAAACATTCCCTCTAATTATAGGACCATTATTATTAGCCCAATTTTATCCAAGCTTTATGGAATTATTTTGGAAAAGAAGATTAGCCTTTGGATAGAAATTCACGGTAAAAGAGCTAAAGTCCAGGCCGGGTTTAGGAGATATCATTCAACTATGGACCATCTTGTTACTTTTAGGATCATTGCAGAGGAGTTCCACAATACTAAAACCAATCCTTTTTGTTGTTTTGTTGACTTTAGAAAAGATTTTGACATGGTTCCTAGGAAAAATCTTTGGAATAGGTTGGAAGAGATAAAAGTGTCTCTCGAGTTGAGGGATGCTTCAATAAGAATGTATGGGAACATTATTGCTAAGTTTAAAAACAATGAGGTTTGGTCGAAAGATATTAAATGCACTATTGGAGTCAAACAAGGTTGTCCCTTGTCCCCTACCCTTTTTGGCATACACATTGACAAGTTAGAAGATTGTTTAGAAAAAACAGGTTGTGTCGGCCCTATTCTCATTGGTATAGTCATCAATCTTCTTCTTTACGCCGATGACATCATTCTTATGGCAAGGAGTCCCTATGATCTTGAAAACCAAGTAAGAATTCTCAAGGATGTTTTCTCCAATATGGGTATGAATGTTAATACTAATAAGACTAAGGTCATGATTATTAAATCCAATAAAATCACTTATGATACCTTTGTATATGAAAACAACAACTTGGAGGAAGTTACTTCATACAAATATCTTGGAATTGATATTCACCACAAGCTCGACTAGAATTATAGCATTGAAAATAGGATTATTGGGGGATGGAAACCTTATTATGGGCTTGAAAACAATTGCAATTCAGTCGATCTTTGGATTTGGGATAAGAAGAAACTCATCTTTGAGACTCTCGTTACACCTGCTATTCTTTCTGGATGTGAAGTCTTGGGTTGTAGTATCTCTCGTTAATCTTAGAGAAAGATAGAGTAAATACAAAAGAATTTTATAACCTATAATATCAAAATTAAAGGAAATACGCCCTATCCCATCCTCCTCTTAGAAAAACGCCTCTCCCCCATTGAGAGCATGGCTATGGCTAGATACCTAATGTATAAGAACAATTTAAACAACATGGAAGACAATAGGCTTCCTAAAATTGCTTCAAAATCGAGTTGTAACCACCATCAACTCAAGTGAGGATGGCATAAAGATGCCTAGTCTTAGCTAAACTATTGGGGAATCATGGAAGACACCATTTTGTAGAATAAAGATACTATTAAAATATCATCAAATGAAAATTTAAGGAGAAAATGTGGTGTGATAAAGAGTTAGAGGAAAAAATAAAGTTAAGGTATTATAAGTATGTAACCAACCCTAATCTAGAAGATCAAAATTATCTATTTCTTTTGACGAGTGTAAAGAAAAAAATAAGCATTGTTAAGATAAGAACAAATTCTCATGAGCTCCATAGTGAAACTGGGCATCGGTCAATTCTCAAAACGTCATGGGATGAAAGAGTGTGACACCTTTGTGACACTAAGAAGGTTGAAGATGAAAAACACTTTCACTTAGATTTTCTAGCCTATAACCAAATTAGATCTCATTTTCAAAATATTTGTCACACTACCAACCTTCCTAACCTCTTAACTCAACAAAACTATGGTGATCTTGGAAATCTTCTCTTAATGATTTTTGAGCACAGAAACAAAATTCTAAAGAATCACAAGTAATCACTTACCCTCTTAAAGTTTGATAAACCAATTCGATCTTAGTGAACGTTAATCAACATCATAATCATTAAAAATTAAATAAAACAATGACAAACATATTAAACATACTAACTATTCAATGAAAACTCTTTAACTCTTTCCATTAATTACTTGATACTAAGGATATATGAATAAGCAATAATACCTTTTATAAAGAAAGGTAAAAAAAAATTAATAAATCAATGAAAAACATATTAAATATACTCACTATTCAATCAAAACTCTTCAATTCTTTCCATTAATTACTTGATATTAAGAATATATGAATAAACAACAAAACCCTTCATAAGGAAGAATAAGAAAAAAAAAGTGAGAAAGATGAAAAAAAAAAAACTAATTAACATTCCCTTCAAATCTATCATACCCTTAAAGAAGCGTAAGAAAAGGTGAAAAGGAAGTAAAAACATGCTACTTAACATTCCCTTTAAATCCATCATAGATGAGAATACGAAAAAGGTGAAAAGGATGGAAAAGCTACTCAACATTCCCTTTAGATGATGTTGGAAAGGGGTACTTAGACAATTTTAGAGGGGTACATAATGAATAGAAGATCTTTGAAAATAATCTTTAAAATAAGCTATTTTGAAGTACATCTTAAATTTGATAATGTGAGGAAACGTTGAGAATATAATCAGATGTGATTTGTGAGAGGAATACATAACCAATAGATTTTCAAAGGTACTTTTAGGAATGATTCGCGTACAACATTTGAGAAGATGAAGTTACAAATGCAAGAGAGAAAGTCTAAAAGTGTATGCAAAAGGATTTTTGTGAACGAGGTGAACCTTGTACTATTATATATATATATATATATATATGTGTGTGTGTGGGTAATTTATGAATTTTTTTATTTAATTTATTATTTATTTTTAAAATATATTTATAATATTAATAATATTCATTTTATTATTATAAACTAGAGGAGTCCATATATGTCTCCCTTCTCTAAAGCATATATAATTTTAAAAGATTCTAAGAAGAAGGAAGTTCTTAGAGATAATAAAGGATACTTTCTCTAACAAATAAATTAGTAAATATATTTAATATTTTCAATCATCTTAATAAATATCAATCAATTTTATTTAATATTTTTAAGTATTTATATATAATTAATTAATTAACTTTGATTAATAAATAAATATTAGTTTATTAGTTTTAATATATTTGATTAAATATTCATGAGTGGTAGGTGTGGGGTGTTTTTATGATCTCGAAGGATATGATTGTTCATTATGCATGGGGACTTGGGAATGTTTCGGATAATTTAGCAAAGGTTTGATTGCTATGGTGTGGTCTTTTCATTGCCAAGGATGAAGGATTCAATTCCTTATTGGTGTTTAGGGACTCCATGTTGATTATTAAACCAATGATTTCCCTATCCAGCCCAGGGGGGATCAAGTTCAAATCAATTGTTTTTTATCTCATTTCGATAAGGTCTTATTTTATCACATCAAGAGGGACTTCAATGAGGAGGTTGATCATTGGGCTAAGATTGCTTCTTCCTTAATCCGAGGAGTGCTAGTTAAAATGGGGACTTTAGTTATTTCTTAATCCCCTATATTTCTTTGTAAGTGGGCATTAATTGGTGTTACTATCAATATGTAAATAATAATGAACAATAGTTGGTCAAGCCTTGTGAAGGATGACACAAGGTGGTCCATTTCACATCTCCTTATGGCTGGGCAAGTTTCATTTGTGGTATTTCAATGCACATAGATGATTTCCTTTATGAAATGTAGGAAAATGCTTGCCCCGTATTCTTTGCTAGGGTGAAATTTTGGTATTCTAGTTTGGCATCTACTAGGTTGGGCTCTAGTGGTGGTTTTAGTTCTCCCTGGGTGGGGATCTTTGTCCTCTAGTGTGGAAGTGATGAGTTGTTCTCCCATTTTTTTGGTGGGAATCATTCAAAACAAAGTGTGTCCTTGGGGTCTGAGGTACTGAGTTGTTCTTCACTTTCATTGTTGGCATTTTCCTCTTGTCATAGCGCTTTGTCCAAGCAATTCCTCGTTCCTTGGATTTTCTCCTATGGTAACAATGTTTGTGGATTTTCTATTCTCGATTCTTGGAGTGATGAGAACGAGATAAAATCATGGGTTGTGTTCCTTTTGTAGCATGTGAACCATCCTTCCTTGTTTATTTTGGTCTATTTACAAGGCCAAATTCCTTCTTCTATTCTCCTTACAAAGTTTTGGTTGACTCCTTGGATTTTTCCTCTATTGAGGGTGTGGACAGGTCTGCTATGGATAACAAATATATCAAGGAAATTTGATGATTTATTCATAGGTGTGAGGACATCATCCAGACCAACAACAATGCATTAATGGTAATATCCTCCAAAATCACTAAAGTTGAATAAGCCAACATCACCCATAATGCCAACATTATGAGCCTGCTTGTTTCAGAAACAACTAATTGACTCACTGAAGATAGAGTGAAATTGGATTTGATGCCTAGTTATTTCTCAATGTGTGGAATCTCTCTCGATTTCCTCCAACAATCATGGTACTGATAATCCCCTTCACTAAGGGATAAAGGAAGACAAAATTGTTCAACAACTCCAGGATCTTATGGATATCAAAAGTCCAATCTCCCCTCTTTTTGGTAAGGGGTAGGAAGGAAAAGGCAATATGCTCATCTTTGTCATTAGTTTGAATGATTTTTTCAAGTTATATGTATTTGTGTCAATATATTAGACATGATACTTGCATAAATACTTTGAATTCCCATTTTGAAGAGTCTTTTATGTGTTTAGATGTTAATATAGAAATATGTTCAATTTTATGGAAGCCTCGTGAACTTTGTTGGATGTATTTGTCACTAGCCTCAACACAATTGTTTTTTCCTTTTATGGCTTGTGGCTTTGTCCCTTCTCTAGCTTGTGAACCAACCTTCCTTGTTTGGTTTGGGGACTTTTGGTCTTATTACAAGGCCAATTTCCTTCTTCTATTCTCCTTAGAGTTTGTTGGTAAACTCTTTGGATTTTGCCTCTATTGAGAATGTGGACAAGTATGCCATGAATAACAAAGATATCAAGGAAATTTGATGAGTTCTTCGTAGGCGTGAGAACATCAGTCAAGACAAAAACAATGCATTAATGGTAATCTCCTACATATTCATTAAACTTAAATAAGCCAAAGCCACCCATAATGCCAACATTATGAGCCTGATTTCTTCTTAAATAATGAATTGACTCAATGGGGATAGCGTGTAATAGAATTTGATGTCTGGTTCTTTTTCAACGTGTGGAATCTCTCTCCATTGCCTCCAACAATCATGGTACTATGAATTCCCTTCAATCAAGGCTAAAGGAAGACAAAACTATTCACCAAATTTTGGATCCTATGGATATTGAAACTCCAAGCTCCTCTCATTCTGGCAAGGGGCAAGAAGAAGAAGGAATTGTTCATCTTTGTCATTAGTTTGAATGTTTTTTTAAAGTTATATGTATTTTGCGTCAATATGTTAGACATGCTACTTGCAAAAATACTTGGAATTCCTATTTTGAAGAGTCTTTAATGTCTTTAGATGTTAGTCTAAAAATATTTCCAATTTCTATGAAGCCTCCGAACTTTATTGGATGCATTTGTTGCTAGCCTCGATACAATTGTTTTTTGAATGAATATAAATTTATTCATTATGCAACTTAAAAATACCCTTTAAATAAATATATAAATTGATGTTTCAACTTCAATCATTGCTTCTTTTTATATGCATGTGATCCATTTTAAAAAAAATAACCAACCAAAAATAAAATAAGGTTCCTGAAAAATCAAATTTCATCCTAACAAATATAAAACACAATTTTCATTTACATATGTATCACATTCATAATGCATCATAAGATAATACCATGTGTTTACTATAATTTCAAACTAAATAGATTAAATGTTAGAGTGAATAGTCATCAACTATAATAATATGGGTGCTTGTATGGGAGTTTGTTAGAATAGTAGGATATTCCAACTTTGATGTTCAAATTATGCTCTTAATTAGATTGATTAGTTTGTAGATCAAAGCATAAAACTTGGATTTTGAGCATAAAGTGGACTAAGTCTTTTTCATTTTAAGAAAGTTAGTTTTTCATTCATATATATTGATCTATCATATATTTTTCCATAAATGTTGATCTTTTTTCACTTGTTCTTTAGTGTTATAACAATGGTTATCGACACAACCTTTCTCTTTTGGGATTTCTTGGATCTCCAACATGGTGTCATAGCTAGTGGTTTGGTATCTAGTCTACTTTCTACAATTCACTTTAGAGGTTGTCCATTGATGTATATGTACTCATTTTGAAATCGCATATCTTAAATAGATTAACTCAAGTCCAAACTTAGATATTGGATTCAGGTTTGTAGAATGATAATGTTTTAATCAAGAGATGATGGTTTTAGATGACCGAAACCATGGCATGTAGACACAAGATATGGAAACATTATTAAAGAGTAGTGTGTTTTGGCAGTGACAAACATTGTAGTTCCAAACCCTAAGGATGAAAAAAAGAAGTTCATTATTAATGGGAATAAGGATGAGGTTTTAGGACACGTGATGACCTACATCTCTAGGGAGATTTGCTTTTGTTGGAAAATTGGTTGTCATTGATGTCAAACCTAGAACAAGTCCATAAGCCTCTAGAAGTGATGGTTGTATTTGAATAAGTCTCCAAAGTGGCCCCCTTATGGTGTAGCTTTAAGCATGGCTCTCATGGGAAGACACTTTGAAGAAGTCTACAAGAATCCTTGGAAGTATGGCTAAGTGGTTAAGTAGTTAAGAAGCCCCGAAGGTGTGATCATGAAGCCAAAATTTGATTGAGGAAAAAGAGGGTGAAGGACATTGAAAATGGATGAAAAACCTCATTGGATTGATAGTCCTCGTTAAACCATTTCCAATTCTAGGTGGAACACCACATGGTTCCTCACGGTTGAGAATTTATTCCCTCTTAAAGATGAAGCCCCGAAAGTGAGTGAAGAAGCCCCGAAGCTAAGGAAAAGAAGTTACAAGTCGTCCCCAAAACTAATTAAAGAGGAAATGTTGTTGCAAAAAATAAGTTACAGGTCGGCTCAAAGATCAATTAAAAAACTTACTTGTGTAATACCCCAAGGGCATGCCCCAATTTCATTATGAATTGTAATTATGTTTTATAGGCTAGTGAGCCAAGTTTATATAAGTTGGTGGGCTTATGTGTTTATTAGGCCAAAGATCCTAAGTGTTGAAGGCCAAGAACCTAATTTTTGTACATGTAATGATGCACATTATTAATATAAAAACACCTTTGTGTGTGGACCAACCATGATGAATGAGTGATGGGGGATTGAGCTTCCACAAATTCTAGGTAAGGGAGAGGGGGATGAAAGGTTTGGGAGAAGGGCTAAGCTTAAGAGCTTAAGTCCTTGGGAATAATAACTAAATATTATTCCAAAGATGTGTAAATGTTTATGTTTTATCCTAAGCTCCTGGAAGGGGGAACGTGTGCAAAATGGGGAGCATGTGGCCCCAGGGAAACAGGTGTCGACCTAGGCGCATGCAGTTAAAACCAGAGAAGGGAGTCGTGTTGGGGTTCGACCTCCCAGTCTTCATCCTCCGTCTGAACTCACAGGTGTCCATGATCGACCTCTATTTTCGAAGTTTGTCCTGGGGAATCCTTACCTAAACCATTAAGTCTCTACATGGGATCTCTATACACCCTCATGCAGCCCTGAAACCTGAATCGTGAATCTATCCTGTATTGTTGGTTGGGAAAACCGAATGTCTCATAATTGATGAGTCTTATTATGTTGTAGCGTCTGTCTGTCACCAGTTTGGGAAAGCCATGTTTGTGTTTCCCGTGGGATGTTGTGGCCACGTAGTTCTTGACTGCATGTGGATTTTTGGTTAGTGTATGTTCATGTTGAGCCTCATAGTTTCCCGACTGTGTTGGAACCCGAGTTGAAGGAAACAAGTTGTCTGACCTATGTGTAACACTCTCTCCAGGTGAGGGAGGTGGTTGTGGTTTTGAAAGAACAAGTCGCCAGACCTGTGAGCAACTCTTTCTAGGTGAGAGAGTGTGTTGAGGAAGTAAGGACTCCTGGAAGGGGTCCTGTAGCTGCTACAGAACTCTGAGACTTCTGGTCCGGTCTGTTGCTGAAGCCCAAGGCAAGGGAGGTTAGTAGTTGAAGGACTATCTTGGTGACAGAGAAGGTGTATACTCATAGGGTGGGACATGCATGTGGGGAATGAGAGTCTGCGAGAAATGGGCATAAGTGGATCCTGGGAGAAAATCCTTCCTCTGTAACTATGTGTCTTCTCATTGACCTTGCCTAGCCTAGGGTTCCCTACCCAGTGGAGCTTAGTAATCGTGTGCTTACTCTGTATTGTTTGATTAAATTTGTTAATTAGATTTAATATGCATGTTATATATTTAAGTATGAGAATGTTTCATGTGGTAGCATTGCTCAACAAGTGGATTGGTGGCTGGGGACGTTACAACTTGGAAGTTTATAAATACACATCAAAGAAACTCTCATTAATTCACAAAGAAAGGATGTGATTTCTTATCGCAAGTGAAGTAGCGGAGTTGTCATGCAAAGGTGGGATTTCTCAGAGCCGTAGATTGGAGAAGGGTTTTTAGAAAACCATATTTGAGCAAACCCCCATGGGTCAAGCATAGGGTGTCCCAGAAGGCCCCTATTAGTTGTCTTGGTATCGTCACGCGAGGCCTTGCCTGTCGCTTAGTCTAGTCCTGCGAGGCTGAATAAGGTATTCTTCTTGATGTGGAATTTGAGTAAGGTCTGAATATTTGATATCTTTTGCACCAGGTTGTTCACATGTTGAAAGGTATGCTATTTTATATATTTTGAGGCATGTATCTTGGAGGTTATGGCATATGCTTGAGGCATATCTTGGAGGTGTTGGAACATGGTTGAGGTACATCTTGGATATTTTGGAACATTTTTAAAGAACATTTTGGGTATATGATTTGAGGCATGGTATATTCTTTGAGGCACATCTTGGATGTCTTCACACATGGTTTGATGTATATATTGGTGATTTTGAGCACATGATTTGGAGGATATTATTGGTGATCTTGGCATAAGATTTATGTGGTTGAACCAGTTTTGATGATGATGATGTATCGATATCAGTGACAATAGAAATAACAGGTTGATTCTCTTATTTATATTCAAGGGAGGAACAAAAGGGGAAAGGAAAGGGAGTCATAGCTTCCTTCAGATTGGTGCATGTAAACTAGGGGGTTGGAGCCTCCTTCTAGTTGGAGCTGGAGAATCTAGGGAGTTGTAGCTTAGGTTGGAGCCTGTAAATCAGGGGGTTGGTGCCTCCTTCCAGTTGGTGCTGAAGAATTTTGGAATTTGGTGCTTCCTATGAATGCAATATTTTGATATATAATAAATAATTTTGTGGTTTTCTCCCTTTTGGGTTTCCATGTAAAATTCTTGTGTACTATGTATTTGTGGTTATATGTTTATGGTATATTGAATGTAATCATAAGTGATAAATTATTGATATCTTATTTGATTGCATATCATGATTAAAAGTGGTAAACAATGTCTAATATTAATTCACCCCCCTCTCAGTATTAGTGAATAATCCAACAATTGATATCAGAGCGGGTGCTTTAGAAATATTCTAATCATTGGAAGGTAGATCATGGAGTGCACTAAGAAGGGAACACAATTTCTTGTTGGTCATAACTATTCCTTATGGAGTAGAAGGATGAAAACGTTTATGCAAGCACAGGGATTTGATGTCTGGAAAGAAGTAGTAGATGGATACAAGGCTCCTCCCACTCCCCCAACAAATAAAGATGGAAAGAAGATTAGTGAAAACAATTTGAAGGTTAAACATGCTATTTTGAATGGCCTGGTTGATTCAATATATGTCAAGGTTATGCATTGTGACTCTACAAAGGATGTTTGGGATAAACTTCAAAATATTTATGAAGGAGATGACAATGTCAAAGGGGGCAAGCTTCAAACTTATATAGGTCGATTTGAACAACTAAAAATGAAGGAATATGAATATATTGCAGCGTATTTTCTACGAGTTGATGAAATAATGAATGTTACTAAAGGCTTAGGAGAAGAAATTAAAGAACTAGTAATTGTTCAAAAGGTACTAAGGTCTCTTCGAATGAGATTTGACCCTAAGATATCATCCCTAGAAGAAAGAGAAGATCTTGCTACATTGAGAATGGATGAGTTAGATGGAATTCTTACAGCTTATTAAATGAGAACAGAGTAGGACAATCCATCCATGAAGGAAGAAAATTTCAAAGCATCCAAGAAGATAAGAAAGAATAAGAAAAATTCAAAGTCAAAATGTTGTTGTAACGATGATTCAGATGAAGATGAAGAAACAACCAACTTCGTAAGGAAGTTGAAGAGAGGAACTAGCGAGTACAAAGGTAATATTCCTTTAATATGCTTTAATTGTGGTAAAAATGGTCATTTTGCTGCCAAAATTCCTTATGCTAAGAATTCAAAAAGTGATGAAGAAGAAGTTCCCCAAAAAGAAAAGAAATAGCAAAAGGGAAACAAAAAGGGAACTAAAAGGAAAGTCTTCAAGAAAAGTCTCTACTTGAGAGAAGATAGTTTATAATCTAATGAGGGTGATGATAGTGATAGTGACTTAGAAAGAGTGTTCTTTATGGCATTGGAAACTCAACAAAATGATGAAAAAGATTATGAAGAAGAAGGAGAAGTTGATCTTGAAGCAAAACTAATCAACACCTTGAGTGAGATAAAAAGAGAAAGGAAGGAAAACAAGTCACTCGGGGAAGAAATGATCAAAGTAAAAGAGGGTTCTCAAAATCCCAAACCTGAATAAGTCCAATAGATAATTACAAATCTAAAGGTCCAAGTAGAAGAAGCCAGGAGGATTGAAAAGACACTCAAAAACCAATTTGAAGGAAAGGAGAAAATGAAGGAGAGATTGGAAGTAGAAATAGTCTCACTAAGGAATGAGCTTCAGAATAAAGACATGAAACAAAACAACACCAAAATATTGGATGAAATCATTAGTATTCAAAGGCCATACTATGACAAGTCTGGACTAGGATACAAAAAAATGCATATTGAGAAGGGTTCGAGCTCCATGATGACATAAAAGGAAGAAGAACAAAAGAGTTATGTATAAGTCATCAGAGGTCCCATAAAGAAGGAAGAAGACAAGTCTTCAAAGAAAAACATTTGGGCAATGGAAGAAGATTATAGAAGAGTTGCACTGCTTAGAAGATCCAAAGCACAAAAATAACAACCAACAATGGAGAGAACTCAAGAAGAAGATACCCCATACTCATGTACCAAACTAGTTTTATTGGTTTATGTTATTCATGTAAAAATTTTGGGCACAAGGATATAAACTGTAGAGCCTATGCTAAGAAGAAAAGAAACTAAAAAGGCTACTCTAGAAACAATTATCTCAGAAATCCTCATGAAGCGTACAACAAAAACTATAACAGTTTTGGCTCATTAAATAATGAAGTAGAATGCTACAAATGCAACAATTTTGGACAAATGGCCAAAGATTGCAGATTGTTTTTTTCTCCAAAGGAACCAAATCAATATCTCAATAGTCATGCAAAATAATCATCAAGGATATGGAAAAGGAAGCAAGATAAATTGAACATTGAAGAATGTTTGATTTCTCTACAATCCCAAAGAAAAAAAAGTGATTGGTACGTTGACAGTGGTTGTTCAAAGCATATGATAGGTGACAAGGACAGGTTTGTAACTCTTAAGAAATAAATAGATGGATCATTTTCATTTGGCAATGATAAATCAACCAAAATTATAGGAAAATGAATAGTCAAGCTTGGAAGTAAAGATGCCATGGAAAAAAATGTCCTACTTGTCAAAAATATGAAGCATAATATGATAAGTGTAAGTAAAATGTCTGACCAGGGACACACACTTCTATTCGACTCAAAGAAATGTGAGATAAGGAAAGAAGGATCAGGCAAGTTGGTGGCGACAACAATAAGGACTCCAAACAACATATTCATTTTAAATGAGATTAGAAAGGAAAGATGTTTCTTGGGAAAGGAAAATGAAAGTTGGATTTGGCATAGAAGAATGGGTCATATGAACTTTGGAAATCTTGTCAAAATCAACAGAAATGAAGCGGTAAGAGAAATGTTTGAAATATCAAATCTAGTTAATACTATGTGAAAGCATTGTCTACAAGGAAAGAAAATAATAAATGAGTTCATATCAAAGGAATACTCTACAAAAAAACCATTGGAGATTGTACACGCTGATATATGTGGACTGATGAGAAAAAAAAGGGTTGAATGGCAAACAATACTTCATGTTGCTTATTGATGATTATACAAGAATTACTAGAGTTTGTTTTCTCAAGAAAAAGTCATATGCATTTGAATGTTTCAAGATATTCAAAGAGATGGTTGAAAATAATACTTATTTGAAAATCAAGTGCTCGAGATCAAACAATGGAGGTGAGTTCACATCAAAATAACTCATGGAATTTTGTGAAGAACATGGAATAAAAAGGAAATTCTCAACGGCTAGGACACCTCAGCATGTTTCAAAAGGATCAGAGTATATCAAATGTATGTAAAATCAACATTTCTAAATGGATAATTAGAAGAAGAGGTCTACATAGAACAACCAGAAGAGTTTATACTATCAGAAAAGGAATATTATGTTTGCATATTAAATAAATCTATGCATGGACTCAAGCAAGCTCCTAGAGCTTGGTATTCAATATTGCATAAGTACTTGCAACAACAAGGATTCAGAAAGAGAAATGAAGATAGAAATCTCTACATAAAAGTGGATCGAGACAACATACTTACCATTGAAGTATATGTGGATGACATCATCTTTGGAAGAGATGATGATAGGTTGAGTAAGAAGTTTTCTAAATACATGCAGAATGAGTTTGAAATGTCCCTACTTGGTGAGTTGAATTTATTTTTGGGAATCCATATATCTTAGCTAGATGAAGGTATTTTCATTTTCCAAACCAAGTACATAAAATAAATGTTGAAGAAGTTTGGAATGGAAGATTACAAACCCGTAAGTACTCCTATGGTGACTTGTTGCAAGTTGAGAAAAGATGATGAATCTAAGGAATAAAATCAAAGACTCTATAGATCGATTACTGATAGCTTACTCTATGTGATAGCCTCAAGATCATATGTGATGCAAGCAGTTGTACAAGTTGTAAGATTTCAAGCAACACCGAAGGAAACTCATGTTATGGAGGTAAAGAAAATATTCATATATCTCAAAGGAACAACATAATTTGGATTATGGTATCCAAAAGTGAATGAGATGACTATGGTCACCTACACAGATGCAGATTGGGCAAGAAGCATTGATGATAGAATAAGTACTAGTGGAGAATCCTTCTACTTGGGTGATTGTCCTAGTTAAGTAAGAAATAGTCCTCAGTATCCTTGTCTACACATAAGAACAAAATATTACAACAGAAACATGTTGTACTCAGGTCCTCTAGATGAAGCGAACCCTGCAAGATATACAAGTAAAATATGATCAACCTATTTCAATATTTTGTGACAATATCAGTGCTATAAGTATCTCCAAAAATACAGTGATTGATTCCAACATTAAGCATATTCCTATTAAGTTCCACTTTCTATGGTTACAATTCATAGAGAAGAATATAAAGTTGGAGTACATTGGGACAAAAGAACCTATTGCATATATCTTCACCAAACCTCTCCCAAGAGAGACATTTGAGTATTTCAACATAAAATTGGAGTCATTTCTGCCCCACAATGATCTACAAGACATTTTACAAAGAAGACATGGGGAGAGAAAGAAAAAAAGTGGGAAAGAAAGATCAAAATCATGCAGAAAGGGGGAGTATGAGTGTTGTCATCAATGCCAAAGTGAGATATTGTTGGAAAAATGGTTTTCATTGATGTCAACCCTAGAAGAACTCCAAAATCCTCTACAAGTGATGGGTGTATTTGAAGAAGTCTCCAAAGTGGTCCCCTTATGGAATAGATTTAAGCATTTCCCTCATAGGAAGACACTTTGAATAAGTCTATAAGAACCCTTGGAAGTATGGCTAAGTGGTTAAGTAGTTAAGAATCCCCGAAGGTGTGATCATGAAGCCTGAAGTTCATTGAGGAAAAGTAGGGTGAAGGAAATTGAAAATGGATGCAAAACCTCATTAGATTGATAGTACTTGTCAAGCCATTTCCAACAGTAGGTGGCATGCCACGTGGTTCCTCACGGTTGAGAAGTTATTCCCTTTTAAATATAAAGCCTCGAAAGCAAGTGGAGAATCCCTGAATCTAAGGACAAGAAGTTACAAGTCGGCCCTAAAATTAATTAAAGTAGAAAATTTGTTGCAAACAAGAAGTTACAGGTCATCCCAAATATCAATTAAAGAAGTTACTTGGAAGGGTATAAATACACATCAAATAATCTCTCATTAATTCACGAAGCAAGGATGTGATTTCTTAGCACAAGTGAAGTACCAAAATTGTTCGAAGGAGGGAGTGCTTGGTGCCACAAATTGGAGAAGGGTTTTTAGAAAACCCTATTTGATAAGAACCTTATGGTTCAAACATATGGTTTCCTACGAGGGCCCCACTAGTTTTCCCAGTATCGTCATGCAAGGCCCCGCCTGTTGCTCGAACCAGTCCCGCGAGGTTGAGGAAATTTTTGAGGAAGGTATTCTTCTTGATGTTGAAGTAGAGGAAGGTTTTAATATCCAATATCTCCTATGCCAATTTTTTCACATGTTGAAAGGTATGTTATTCTATATATTTTGTGTTTATTAATTGGGTTGGTTGTCATTGATGTCAACCCTTGAAGAAAGTTTGGTAGCGAATTCCGGTAGCACAATGGTTTGGGTAATGGACCTAAGTTTTTTTTATGGATAATGGTATGAGTTTTGATATATTTGAAGGTGATACTATTCTATATGGATAGTGAATTTCATTCCATTTCCGGTGGTATGTGGAATGTCACATAAATCCTCACGATTAGAGAGTTATGGCCATGTGAAGTTACAAAACCCTCATGAGTCATCTAGAAGCCCCAAAAGGTCAAAGTAGTCAAAGTGGTTGCAAAGAAGAAATTATTTAAAAATAAAGTGAAGTGATGATTGTACTATAAGCCAAAGTGGATAAAAAAGAAATTATTTAAATAATAAAGTTAATGGAGAAATTACTAAGTGGACAAGTGGTTAGAAGTGGGTTATCCTTAAGATGGTTAGAAGGTAATTTAAATAATAAAGTGAAGTGATGAGTGTACTAGAATTCAAAGTGGATACAAAAGAAATTATTTAAATAATCAATTTAATGGAGAAATTACTAAGTGGACAAGTGGTTAGAAGTGGGTTAGCCCAAAAATAAGGAAAATGGGTTAAGATGGTTAGAAGGTAACCCCTTGAGGAAGCTACATGAAAGTATAAATAAGAGGAAAGGGTCTCTCATTTTTAATCACACTTGATCATATTGAGTATTTACAAGTGATTGAGGTAACCAAAGGATATCTAAGCCGAATTTCAGAGGGAAGGTGAAGTAAAGAAGGTCGAAATTCAAGGGAGGATAAATTCTTTTGATGATGTTTTCTAAGGTATGTTATTTACAGATCATCTCACCATTTTAGAAATAATGTTTTTTATAGAATGCTTCAGATCGTGAAATTGGGAGGCCATCGCGTAAACATATCTAAGTAGTTGTGATACAAATTTTATCTTGTGGGTCGTTGTATTTTTGGCATTACACGCCATGGAAAATAAGGTTTGTGGCTAGTCCTAAAATTAGTCTAAAACAAGTGTTTCGGGTACAAACATCATAAATTCTTCATAACAGATCCAAATTCAGTAATACCAAATGTATTGGTTAGTGTAAAGTCCTTAGTATTCTGTGTACAATTTTCATATCCATACAACAAATATTCCATGTGGGGCACGCTCTACAAGTTCTCTCTCTAGAATAAGCCAGAATTCAACAAGGTATGCCATTTTTGCTATAAATATTTTTCTGAGAGGTTCCAAGTAGTGAAATATGGAGGAATGACATAAAAGACATTGAAGAACATTGTGTACCATTTTTATATATTTATTCATTACAGGTACATAGTTATGATTATTTCAAGTTAGGGTTTTTGACTAATCCAAAATTAGCCATGTGAGACTAAAGTAAAGTTTGAAGAAAATGATAGTCTCTTGTTGTTAAAATTAAGGATGGTTTGTAGGTATGTGATGATATACACTAGGTCTATTACAGAGTTACAAATAATATTTGGATGATGAAATTGATGAGGGATTTTGGTTGAGGTACATGTTGGGTACATGGTTAAGACAAGTAGTTGATGAGTTGGCACATACATGAGGTGTATAGTTGATGATGTTCGTACATATTGATGAATCATAGTTTATGAGTAGTTGATGCATGATTGGTACATCCTTGGTACATGGTTGTAGGCACCTATTAGTAGTATTTTTGACACATAGTTTATGGATGATGTAGCATACTTGTCTTGATATATTATTAGAAGCACATATTGATCTTGGTGATGATTATGAGTTGTTGTGTTATGCTTGGTTGATGCACATATTGGTGATATTGTGCATATGGTTGAGAGTTGTCTTGGTGATTGATATTGGTGAGTAGATCTGATTTGGTTGATAATATTGATGAGACATGTTGTTGTGATAGGTTGTTTGGACAGGTTATTTGTACATGTTTGATGCATGGTTGATGCACTTGTTTATGGTACAAGTTGAGGTACATTTGGATGTATGGTACATGTTGGAACAGGTTATTGGTACAGGTTGTTACATGTTGGTTGGTACAGGTTTACAACAGTATATCTCACACTGATAGTGTGACACTGGTTCCATCATTCTACTTCTACATCAGGGAGGTTGGACATGGAAAGGAGAGGTGTTTGTAGCCACTTTCCGGTTGTAGCCAGAGAACATAGGGGGTTGTATCCTCCTTATCGTTCTATCCAGAGAATTTGGGAGTTGGAGCTCCCTCGGGTTGTAGCCTGATAAACTAGGGGGTTGGAGCCTCCTTCCAGTTGCAACTGGAAAGAAAAGGAAGTTGGTGCTTCAAATGAATGTAATTCTTAAAGACATATAAGAAAAATCATTTTGTGGTTTTCTCTCACTTTGGGTTTCCATGTAAAAACACTAGTGTACTATGTATGTGTATGATTTCTCATTTGTTCATTGTTCATTGTTCATTTACTATGCAACTGTTGGATGATAACGCTACATTGTTATAAAACTTGCATTTTATGGTTAAAAAGGATTAACCTGCTCTATTATTGATTCACCCCCCCCTCTCTGTAATCCAACAATTGGTATCAGAGCAGGTTCCTTCAGGAAAAATTTTAACCACTGGAAGGAGATCATGGTATATTCAGAGAATGGAGTATCATTGTTCGATGGTCAGAATGGTTTAAAGTATGAGATGTGGAGTATAAGGAAGAAATCATTTCTACAGGCACAGGGGAATTATATTTGGCTATCAGTCATTATAGGATATGATAGTTCAGAAAGGGAAAAGACTACATCCAAGAAGGAATTGAATAAGAATAAAAAAATAGCAATGGATTTCATCTGGTAAGGATTACCTAATCCGATAAGAGAAAAGGTTGGTAAATGTTCATCAGCCAAAGAAATTTGGGATAAGTAACATGACATATATTCTTCACCCATCACAGATTCAGAAAATGCTAAAGAAGATGCAGATACAGATCAAGATGAATTATGTTCACCATGTGAAACAAATTCAGAAGATGAAGACTACATAATCACCAAAGGTATGTTTTTTTTCTTTAATTGTGAAAAATGCAGACATCTTGAAATAGAATGCCATGAAGGAAATGAGACAGAAAAACTAATTGAAAAGGAAGACAATTATGAAGAAGAATTGATTAGTGCTTTAGATGAACTAAAAGAAGAAAACAAGTCACTCAAGAAAGAATTGATGAAACAAAAGGAAAGTGTTCACATTTTTGAAGAATCCCAATAGGTCATCGAGAAATTAAGAACTCAACTAGAAAATATCGAAGAAAATCTTGAATATCAAAAGTAGTATTTGGAATCCAACATAGCAGAACAGAAGGAAGAAGCAGAAATGAGAGAGAAGATATTGAAAAATCATCTTAAGGAAATAACTAATGATCTACACTAGCTTGAGGAAGAGTTTGGTCAAGAAGAGAAAGGACTTGAAGAAGAAATAATCACATTAAAAATTCATCTTGAAGAAGCAAAAAAGAATAGTAGAAGTCATGAAGTCTCAGATAATGAAGAAAGAAAAAGAGGTTGAGAAGCTTGAAGAAGAAGTTGTCACATTGAGAAATAAAATCGTCAAGATCAACAAGAACGTTGAAGATACATAAACATCCACATCAGTTATAGAGAATGAACAGAAGCACTCAAGGTTTCTAGAAAATAAGAATGAATAAAATAGAAAGAGTTATGCAGAAGTACTCAAAGGAAGGAATCATGGTCAACCAGAATCTAAGAAAACTATTGAAGATACATATTCAAGAAGACCGTTCATGTTCAAGCCAAAAAGAAGCTTCAATCATGATCATGATCAATCAAGGCTGAAATTTAGAAGGACTACACCACAAATAATATCATTCACTCCCAGGTACGAAAATTTCTTTTATGGTCATTGTTTTTATTGTACTAATTTTGGACATAAGGTTGCAGATTGTAGGGATTATAAAAGAAATGTTCAAGCAATAAATGCCTATGTGGCCCCACTTAACATTGAATGTTACTAATGTCATAACTATGGACACATAGCTAGTGATTGTAGAAGCATGATCAATACTTCCATGAAAGAGAACATGGATATCATATATAAGAAAGTATGTATAAGAAAACATGAAGAACAAGTGAACAAAGACGAGGTCTCAGAGATCGAAAGATTGGTAATAAAATGAGATGAAGAAAATTCTACAGAGAAAAATAAAGATGTAAGATACATAAAGGTTTGGAAAGTAATTGAAAGAAAAGAAGGACAGGTAAATAAGGAACAAGTTCAAGAGATTGTACTTTCAGGCATTGTAGTGAATGATGAATCCACAGAGAGAAAGAAAGAAGTCAGAGCTCAGAGATATGATGAATCTACCAATGAAGATGATGAATACACATGAGAGAAGGAATTGTTCTGAGCCATATGACTTAGATACTCCCAAGTAATATGAATATTAGACAAGGGGAGTCTATACGGTAGCTGAGACAGACCAGAGAACCATCCTTCGAGCAACTTACAGAATTTGAGTAGACAGATTCAATGCATTCAGTTAGCAGAAGTAGAATATGATAGATTAATTAGTTGTAGTAGTACTTCATGATATTACAGTGACATATGAGTCAAAATTATGGACAATTGTGTAGCAGATTATTGAACAATATGGACAGATATGGACGTGAAATCAAATTTTCTGAACGGATAACTTGAAGAAGAAGTATACATTGAACAATTGGTTCCTAGAGCATGCTACTCTAGAATGGATAAATATCTACAGTAGGCAGGGTTTAGAAAAGGAAGTGCACACAACAACCTCTACATCAAGGTAACTCAAGATGGTATTTTATTAATTGAAGTTTATATTGATGATATTATTTTTGGAAGCATTGATGACAGGTTGAGCCAGAAATTTGCAAAGGATATGTAGAATGAATTTGAAATTTCATTACTTGGATAACTATCCTTCTTTTTGGGTCTTCGGATATGTCAAAGAAACCAAGGAATTTTTATTTCGCAAACTAAGGATATCATAGAAATGCTAAAGAGGTTCGGAATGGAAGATTGCAAACTAGTTACCACTCCTATGCAAACCAGTTGCAAGTTAAGAAAAGATGATGATACAATATAAATTATTTAAATAATAAATTTAATGGAGAAATTACTAAGTGGACAAGTGGTTAGAAGTGGGTTAGCCCTAAAATAAGGAAAGTGGGTTAAGATGATTAGAAGGTAACCCCTTGAGGAAGCTACATGAAAGTATAAATAAGATTCAAGGGTCTCTAAGTTTTAATCACACTTGAGAATATTGAATATCTATAACTGACTGAGGTAACTAAAGGATATATAAGATAAATTTCAGAGGGAAGGTGAAGTAAATAAGGCTGAAATTCAAGGGAGGATAAATTCTTTTGATGATGCTTTCTAGGGTATGTTATTTACAGGTCATCTCACCATTTTCACAATAACTTTTTTTATAGAATTCTTCATACTGTGAAATTGGGAGGCCATTGAGTAAACATATCCAAGTAGCTTTGATACAAATTTCATATTGTGGGTCGTTTTATTTTTGGAGTTACACGCCGTGAAAAATAGGGTTTGTGGCTAGTCCTGAAACTAGTCTAAAACATGTGTTTCAAGTAAAAACGTCATAAATTATTCATAACAGATCCAAATTTAGTAAGACCAAATTCATTTGTTAGAGTACAATATCTAGTATTCTATGCACAATTTTCAGATCCATACAATAAATCCATACAATAAATATTCCATGCGGGGCATGCTCTACAAGTTCACTCTCTAGAAGAAGCCAAAATTCAGCAAGGTATGTGATTTTTTCTGTAACTCTTTTTCTTAGAGGTTCCAAGTAGTGAAATCTGGAGGAATTGCATAAAATACATTGAATAACATTGTGTTCCATTTTCATATCTTTATTCATTACATGTACATAGTTATGATTATTCCAAGTTAGGGTTTTTGACTAATCCAAAATTAGTCATGTGAGACTAAAGTGAAGTTTGATGAAAATGCTAGTCTCTTGTTGTTAAAGTTAAGGAAGGTTTGCAGGTATGTGATCATATACACCAAGTTTGTTACAGAGTTACAAATCATATTTGGATTATGAAATTGATGAGGGATTTTGGTTGAGGTACATGTTGGGTACATGGTTGAGACAAGTAGTTGATGAGTTGGCACATACATGAGGTGTATAGTTGATGATGTTGGTACATATTGATGAGTCATAGTTGATGAGTAGTTGATGCATGATTGGTACATACT
>JASDQU010736276.1:243356-253903 GCA_032191745.1 Picea mariana | reverse complement strand
GTGACAGTCAGAGTGCCATTCACCTTGCAAATAACTCAGCCTTCCATTCAAAGACTAAGCATATATAGTTGAGGTACCACTTCATACGATCCACCTTGGAATATGGACAATTGAAGCTGGAAAAGATACACACTAGCCAGAATCCTGCGGACATGTTAACAAAGGGAGTAACCAGGGAGAAACTGAGTTCTTGATTAGTTTCAGTTGGTCTTCAAGAATGAAGTTGAAGATGAGAAATTTGCCAGGTCCAAGAAGGTTTAGAGTCCAACATATACAGCAGCGGTGGAGTTGTTGAGATCAGTCTCCAAGTGGGAGATTGTTGGTTGTAAAGCCTGGTTATCTTCCTGATTTAGAGGTCTTTTACTTTCAGCTGTGTTTATACCCCATGAAGTATTTACACCCCATAAGTATGTACACTCTTCCACGCGGGGGAGTGCAGAGGGGGGGTACCCCCTCTGCGGGGTCCAGGGGAGCTATCCCCCCTACCGGGGGCAAGCAGGCCCCTAGCGGGGGTTCAGGGGCGAAGCCCCCGAAGAAAAAATTGCCTTGTAAAAGTATATTGTAATTTCATTGTAAATCTGGACTGTTCATTATAAGGTCGCAGATCTAACGATAGAGATTATGTTAGGGTTTTTGCCCTAGAAGGCAACCGTCTTTTATGAGGGAAATGTATTGCAGCTATGTATGTTGGCAAGNACAGGTTTTGTTGTAGGTTGTATCCCTTCATTTTGCTGGATAATAATAAAGAAAGGACCTGGAAATTTCTCTGGTGGACATAGCCCACACTGGGTGAACCACGCAAATCTGTGTCTCTCTTGTATTGTGTATCTTCTATGTTTTGTTTCCGCATTTGTTTTATTTTATTGCTTCGCGGTCCTGTTTTTCTAACATTATTTTGTTGATGAATTTTCTCGTAAACAATGGATCTTCTTCATGCAGAAGAAGGATCAAACACTCTCAAAGTTCTATGAGTATAAAGGATTGGTGGAGAAAGAGTCGGGGAAGCAAGTGAAGTCTCTAAGGAGGGATAATGGTGGAGAATACATCTCTAACGAATTCAAGACTTCTACAACAAAGAAGAAATTCAAAGATAACTCATAGCGCCTCATAACCCACAACAAAATGGGGTCGCGGAGAGGAAAAACATAACGATCGTGGGTGCAGCACGAGCGATGTTGCATGATCAGGGCCTACCAATTCATTTGTGGGTGGAAGCATGCAACACTGCGGTTTATGTGAAAAACTGTTGTCCTCATTGAGTACTTGGCATGAGTACACCTGAAGAATCTTTCACTGGTAAGAAACCAGATGTTTCTCACTTTAAGTTTTTTGGCTCATCTTTTTATGTGCATGTGACCAAGAACACCAGGAAGAAGCTGGAGTCGATTGCTGAAGTTGGGATATTTGTGGGGTACACATAAACACCCCATAACTATCATGTGTATTTTCCTAACAGTAAGATGAATGTTATGAGACGAGATATAAAATTCGATAAGGGGAAAGCTATGTAGTTGTCGCTTGAGAGGGAGCTATACTTGCATGCAGAGGAGGAACTGCTGGTTCCCAAATATGAGTCTCAAGATGTGGATCAACCACATGAGGAGGTTCATGGAGTGGAGGAAGCCACTCATGCAGAGCCATCCATCAGAAATGGCAGGAAGCGCACCACGAAAGTTGATAGATTGATACTAGATGGTGCACAGAATGTAGGAGCCCCTACTTCACAGCGCAGACAGATACAGTCTTCTGATCGATTTACTGGATACATGGATCTCATGAGAAAATGTATTGTGATTGAACCATCTACCTTTCAGGAATCAGTGCAGGATCCCTCTTGGGTTGATGCAATGGTGGAGCAGTATGACTCCATTGTCAAAACCAGTGCATGTGAAATTGTCCCAAGACTGGTCGACAAATCAGTGGTGGGTTCGAGATGGATCTACAAGGTAAGGCAAGCTGTTTGTTGGGAGTGTTGATAAATACAAGGCCAGATTTGTGGCTCGGGGCTTCTCACATTTCGAGGGGATAGATTATGATGATACCTTTTCACCTGTCGCAAGGTACTCTTCCATAAGATCCATCTTTGCACTCTCAGTACAGATGGGTTGGCGCATTCATTAGATGGATGTAAAAACTGTGTTTCTCAATTGGATTATTGAGGAAGAAGTGTACATAGAGCAGCTTGAAGGATTTGAGATCTTCAGCAGCGAGTCGCATGTGTGCCGACTCAAAAGAGCACTATATGGGCTGAAGAAAGCACCCCGTGCTTGGTACACTCTGATAGATAGCTATTTCACCGGATTGAGCTTCACCAAAAGTGAAGCGGATGCAAACCTATGCCAAATTGTGGTGGAGGGTAAGATTTTAATCATTGTTCTTTATGTTCATGATTTAATACTGACTAGTGATGAGCAACTGATACACTCATGCAAGGAGGACCTTGCAAAGGAGTTTGAGATGAACGATATGGGCCTCCTTCATTATTTCCTTGGATTGGAAATATGGCAGCGAGATGGTGAAATTTTTGTGTGTCAAGGAAAGTATGCAAGGGAGATACTGGGTAAGTTTCACATGGAGGGATGCAAACCCATGGATACTCATCTTCCAGGAAACTGGAGGAAAGAGGATGCTACTTTTGAAGAGGTGGTGGATGCTACTGTTTATCGACAGTTAGTGGGTTTGCTAATGTATCTAGTGAACACAAGACCGAACATTTGCTATGCGGTTAACCAATTGAGTCAAGCGATGGTTAAGCCTACCAAGATCTTTTGGAAGGTGGGTAAGCATGTCCTGAGATACATGAGGGGCACATCTAAGTATGGCTTATGGTACAGACAAACAGATGAGGTGAAGTTTCATGGCTTCACACATGCAGATTGAGCGGGCAGCCCAACGGACAAAAAGAGCACATCAGGGGGGATCTTTAGTATCAGATCTACAGTTGTTTCTTGGTAGATTAGGAAGAAGAGATCTGTGGCACTCAGTTCAACGGAAGCGGAATACATGGTAGTGAGTCAATCTGCATGTGAGGCAATCTAGATGAGAAAGATCTTGGTTGGCTTGTTTGGTTCTCATTTAGATCCGACAGTGATTCGTTCTGATAATCAGAGTTGCATTAAAATATCTATTAATCCTGTGTTTCATGATATATCTAAGCATATAGATATCCGGTATCATCACATCAGAGATTGTGTGCAGCGAAAGATCATGTTGCTTCAGTACATTCCTATGGAAGATCAGGATGTAGACATTCTGACAAAGATGCTCACCGGGAGAAAATTTGAATACCATAGAGACAGGATCGGGGTGAAGGATAATCCCTTTCATGTTGAGAGGGAGTGTTGAGATTCAACAAGAAGATCCCAGTGAAAATTATGCACCTACACTAGGATGGAGCCTCAGGCTATTTTTAGGTGGAAGTCTATTTTTAGATGATGAGAAAATTCTATTTATAGATGATGTCTATTTATAGATGCTGAGCAAATTCTATTTATAGATGTATGTCGACTATTATTATCCCTTAATAATAGTTGGACAATAAATATTAATCTATTCTCAATGAGCACTTGGAAATAGTTAACTGAAGTGGAAAATCAATTAGCTATAGGGAATTCGAGTTCAAAGATTGATTGGTGGGACATGCACATTGAATTAGTTGTAACTGAGTGATTCGAAGTTGTAACATATTTATATATGTAGTTATGTGAGTTGTAAAGTAGCTTAACTCAGTTAAGTGAGTTAAGCTTAGTTGTACTAGTTGTAACTATACGTACACTAGTGAGATATCATTGAATTAATTATTAATTAATTCACAATCAATGGTCTCACATGCAACTGAAGATTTACCACTGTTAACTACATGCATATCAGATCCAGTGGAGACCCAGTTGAGATGAAGGTGAAAGGGACAGTTTGACTATCAGTTGTGACTTTAGTGGGTGCACTCATGCAACCACACACACATTGGATGTGCCCATGAGGAATGTGCAGCCTAGGCAAGAGGGATTCATTCATTGCAGGGATTTCCATTAGTAGGGATTGCGCACAGGAGGCACATTGTCTGGAGGCAGTAAATTGGCACCTGCATTTGCCAATTTTTGTATGACAGTGTGAGACGATTGTATATTGTACTAAGAGCTCTTGGATTAGAGTTTTATATGAGATTGTTTCATGTTTCATAATATATACATAATATATGATAATGGGGTTTTTAGCTTTATTCTTTCCTGGTAAAACATATGTGTTATGTGTGATTGATCTCTCTTCTTGATATTTCAATTGGCGACCACGTTTTAAATTCTGCAATAAGTTTGTAGAAGCGATTCTGTATTTAACAATGGAATATAATTGTTAGATCAGGAGAATCCAGGAAATACATAATTTGCATTAAAATTTCTATAGTTGCGAATTAGTTTGTGGATATGTTTATTTTGATTTTGCAGGTGATCTGGACAAGAGAAGGCCGACTTCAGGGTATGTCTTTACTCTTGCAGGTGGAGCTATTAGTTGGATGTCAAAGCTACAGAGCATTTTTTCTTTATCCACTACAGAAGCAGAATATGTAGTTGCTTCACATGCTTGCAAAGAGGCAGTTTGGTTGAAAGGTTTGTTTGGTGAGTTTGGAAGAATGCAGGACAAAGTAATGTTACTTTGTGATAGTCAGAGTGTTATTCACTTGACTAAGAATCCAACCTATCACAGTAAAACAGTCCAGCCATACAGGAGGTGCGGTGACTCCACTAGTATTTCCACAGTCCAGCCATACGGGAGGTGAGGCGACCCTTTTGAAGCACGCAGGCCAACTATTTCATAAGGTGCGATGAATTTTTTAGAATTTTTATGAGGGAAGCATATGTTTTTTAAAGAAGTTAAGGTATAGTCCTTTGAAAAGTTTAATGTATGAAGGATGTGAATGGCATAACCATGGTGTTTTTTAATTAAGCACGTAATACTTTTTTTTAAGGATGTGAATGGCATAAATATATAAGAGTGGAGGATGTTTTTTAATAGACTTATTATATTTGGAATTAAATATAATATGAAAGGTGGAAGGGTTTAAAGTAAAGGAGAAATTTTATTAAAAGGTTTTTATTAGAAAAAGGTGGATCTTTAATAAAAGGTTTTCTTTATTAAAACTTTTTTTTAATTAAACCATTACTCCACATTTTCAAAGGGCCTTGGTTCTTTTATAAGAAGTGGTGTTTTTTTTGTTTTTTTTAATGTTTTCTTTAATGAAAAAGATGCAGAGTGCTAAGTTCAAAATTGAGAAGTTCAATGGCAAGAACAATTTCGAGATCTAGAAGGTTAAGATGCCAGATTTGCTCGTGCAACAAGGTGTGGTGAAGGCGCTTTTGGGAAAAACAAAACAACCCGCATCCATAATAGATGATGACTGGGATGAGATGGATGTGAGAGTACTGAGTGCCATACACCTGTGTTTGGCCGACGATGTATTGTTCAACATTGTTACAGAGAAGACATCAACAGATTTGTGGTCAAAGATGGAAAGCCTGTACATGATGAAATCCTTGACAAATAGGATCTTCCTAAAAAGACAATTGTACAGTTTGTGCATAAATGAAGGTACGAAGATAGCTGATCATTTGAAGACTTTTAATACTCTCTTAGTTCAGTTGACTAGCATGGGAGTGACATTGGAATCTGGAGATAGGGAAATTACATTATTGTGTTCTCTGCCCCCGTCATGGGATCACTTCGTTACCTCTATTAGTTTCAATTCAACATAAATTATTGAGTTTGATGATATTGCTGGAGATTTACTGTCCAAGGAAACAAGGAAGAAATCCAATCTAGAAACCTCTACATATGAGGTGATGGTGGTTAGAGGCATACCTAAAGAAAGAGGACATGGTCAGAGGGATTTCTCTCGGTCAAAGTTGAAGGGTAGAAAGGGCAATCTTAAATGGTGGTTTTGTGACAAATCTAGACACCTGAAGAAGGACTGTTGGAAGTGACAACAAGCCTCCAAAGAAGACCCTCCAAAAGAGACGAAGGAAGCAAACGCAACTGAAACAGGTTTAGCAACAGGTTTAGGTATGACTAATGAAGTTTTGTCAATTAGTATTGGTTCATGTCATGATCAACAATGGTTATTAGATTCCGGTGCTTCAAACCACATGTGTCTTCACAGACACTAGTTTATTACTTACTAGTCTATAGATGACGGAGTAGTTTACATGGGAAATGATATTTCATCTAAAGTGTTGGGAATTGGTAGCATTCGAATTAAGATGTTTCATGGAACTGTTAAAATACTAATTGATGTAAGACATGTACCCGGTCTTAGGAAGAAACTAATCTCTTTGTGAGTATTAGACACACGAGGTTGCAAGACTATTGTTCGAGGTGGAGTTATGAAGGTATACAAAGGAATTCTACTGGTTATGAAAGCAAAGAAGGTTGGTAACCTATTTCTGTTAGAAGGGAGGACTGAATCAGATCATGTGATAGTTGTATCTGAGAATGACAATGATTCTGTTCGACTGTGGCATCAATGGTTGGGTCATATGAGTGAACAAGGATTAAAGGTATTAACTGATCGCAAGTTACTTCCTAGTCTAAAGTCTTTAAAGTTAGATTTATGCAAGCACTGTATTTATGGAAAACAGAATAGGCAGAGATTTAAAACCGAAAGACACACCAGTGAAAGAATCCTTGATTATATCCATTCTGATGTTTGGGGACCATCCCCTACGATTTCATATGGAGGATCATCATATTTTGTAACTTTTATAGATGATTTCTCTAGGAAGGTGTGGATTTATATGTTAAAGAGTAAGGCTGATGTATTTATAGTTTTCAAGCTGTTTAGAGCTTTAGTGGAAAAGAGCACTAGTAGATCCATTAAATGTTTAAGAATTGATAATGGTGGTGTATTTACATCAATGGAATTTGAGAACTATTGCAAGGATTTTGGGATTGATAGCATAAAACCACTGCCTATACTCCTTAGCAAAATGGAGTTGTTGAACACATGAACATGACTCTTCTAGAGAGAGAAAGAAGTATGCTCAGTAACGCCAATTTGCAGTAGGAACTATGGGCAGAAGAAACAACTACAACTTGTTATCTGGTTAATCGATCACCATCAACAACAATAGAGTGAAAGATTCCTAAAGAGGTATGGAAAGGTCACCCTTGTAATTATTCTAATCTTAAAGTTTTTGATTGTGAAGCCTATGCTCTAATTCTGAAACATCAACGTTCTAAATTAGATCCAAAATAAAAAAGGCTTATCTTTGTTGGATATGGTGACGGTATTAAGGGGTACAGGTTGTGGGATCCTACTACCCACAATATCACCATTAATAGAGATGTAATATTTGATGAATCATCTCTCATCAAATCAAATGTAGATGTTCAAATGAAACAACAAGAAGTACCTAAGTATCAATAGATTCAGTTTGAAACCAGTTCAAATATAGATGAAAGTGAACATGAACAAGTTTCTAAAGATGTTCATGAATAAGTTCCTCCAGAAGAAAACGTGGATGATGATGACATTCAATAGATTGTTGATGAACCACAAACTTCCCTAAGGATGTCTACATGGTTCAAAGTTCCTCCAAGAAGGCATGGTGATTTTGTTTCATTAGTTTCTTTAAGTACTAATGATGATGAACCTTCATGCTATCGGGAAGCTGTGAAGGGTTCTAACAGTGATAAATGGAAAGAAGCGATGAAGGATGAAATGAAGGCATTAGAGAGGAATGCAACATGGGACCTGGTTGAACTTCCAAGAGACAGGAAATATGTAGGTTGCAAGTGGGTCTACAAGATGAAGAAGGGTGTTGATGATAAGGTGGAAAGTTACAAGGCAAGGTTGGTTGCCAAAGGGTATTCTCAGAAACAAGGTATTGACTTTCATGATATTTTTTCATCAGTTGTAAAGACTGTTTCAATTCGAATTGTGTTATCATTAGTTGCATTGCTTGATTTGGATTTGGAGCAACTACATGTTAAGACTTCTTTTTTACATGGAGATTTGGATGAGGAAATTTGCATGGAACAACTAGAAGGATTCGTTCAGAATCGCAGCAATAAATTTGTTTGCAGGCTTAAGAAATCATTGTATGGTCTGAGGCAATCGCCGAGACAATGGTAGAAGAATTTTGACTCTTTCATGGTGAGACAGAATTATACAAGGAGTGAGTATGATCATTGTGTCTACTTTAAGAAATTGAATAATGGCATATTCATTATCTTAGTATTGTATGTTGATGATATAATTTTAGCAAGAAAAATCATAACTGAGATCAACAGGTTAAAGGCTTNGTTTCAGTCCCTTTGGCTTCCCAGTTTAAGCTTTCTTCAAGTTTATGTCCTAGTACAAAAGAAGAAAAATAATATATGTCCCAAATACTATATGCTAATGCAGTAGGAAGTCTAATGTATGTGATGGTTAGTACAAGGCTAGACATTTCACATGCAGTTGGGGTTGTCAACATGTATATGGAAAATCCAGGTAAAGAGCATTGGGCAGCAGTGAATTGGGTGCTTCGGTATGTAAGGGGCACAAGTGATTATTGTATCACCTATAACAATGGTCGTGAATTAGTTTGTGGATATGTTGATTCTGATTTTGCAGGTCATCATGACAAGAGAAGGTCGACTTCAAGGTATGTCTTTACTCTTGCAGGTGAAGCTATTAGTTGGATGTCAAAGCTACATAACATTGTTGCTTTATCCACTATAGAAGCAGAATATGTCGCTGCTTCACATGCTTGCAAAGAGGCAGTTTGGTTGAAAGGTTTGTTTGGTGAGTTTGGAAGGATGCAAGACAAAGTAAAGTTACTTTGCGACAGTCAGAGTGCTATTCACTTAGCTAAAAATCCAGCCTATCACAGTAAAACAAAACATATACCTATCAAGTACCATTTTTTAAGACAGGTCCTCGATGAAGGTGGAGTCTCTCTTGAGAAAGTGCATACAAAAGAAAACTGCGCATACATGTTCACAAAACCAGTACTGTTAGAGAAGCTATGATGGTGCTTGGCTTCTCTTGGCTTGTAGAAAAGGTGATGAACAAAAGCAGGAGCAAGGTATCAGGTTTATTGTTGTCAAGGTGGAAATTGTGGAATATGCCAATGAATTTCCCAGATTTGGTAGATATGAGCAGATTTAGTGGAGCCTTTTTTGTAGTAGTTTGTTCAATCAAATCTACCAATTTGGTATGAATGCACAAGTTTAGAATTAGTTATGTAACTAATCTAATTTTGTTCATTATTGATGTAAGCCCGTAGAGGCATAAAGGGGAATTGATGAAATGGTGTAAGGATGAGGAGCATGAGTGAGCTGTTGTAATCGCCTTGATCTAAATAATAAGACAACCGATACCTATGCTTGGTGGATGTAGCCCAACGTTTGGGTGAACCACATAAATTGTTGTGTTTCTTGTCTGCATTTTTTTTATTGATTGTCTTATGTAATATTTGTGTTTCCACATTTGCAAATTACAACAAGATTGTGGTAATTGATGTTAGACGATAGGCCATAAATAAGGTGGAGAAGACAGTGGGAAATTCAAACGATGATGATGGAGAGGTGGTTTTGAACAGATAGTTTATGAAAACCTATCAACCATCTGACAGGTTTTCATGAAAATTTATTCCCATAATATACCTTCGACATAATTATATGCATAATAAAATAGTTCAAAATTCAATTAGAATTTTGTGTTTACGAAGCAATCACTTTCTCAAGAAATTTATATTTTCATATAGATTTTTCATTTCTATTGAGTAAAAGATAACATATTTCAATAAAAATAAAACCAAGTCAACATGACACAAGAGACACTTATCAAATTAGATATTTGGGAAACCTATTTATGAACCAATTCTTTATTAAATTGTACATTATAAAAACACTTAAAAGTAATCTTTGTTTACCATATTTAGGCAAATGCTACATAATCTAATTAGTTAAGATTTATGATATTTTCTTTCCGCAAAGGCGCAATCCTCACCTGTTCGAAAAATGCCTACCCATTAACTACTTTTAAAAAATCATACTTTATATTTATTTATTTATATAATTAAAAAATTAATAAAATACAATGTAGTGGTTGTACTACAAAGAAACTCTTATTGAGTTATGTTCAAAATATTTTAATGTTTATGTAAATATGGACACTAACAAATTAAAAGTGGGAACACACATTAATGGAAAATTAGACTACATTTCAAGGCTATTGTATTAATCATAAAAACCCATTAATCATCATGTATGTTTCTGGTAAAGTCTAACCTCCAATTTTAAAAGAGAGTTCAAATTGTCATCTTTTGATTGTTGCAAAATTAAATATTATTTTTCAATAGCCATAAAAGGAAATATCATCTTTCAATCACTGAAAAATGAGATAGGAAAAGAAGACAAGGATCCTAAAGATAAAGGATTAATCTTTATATAATGTTTAATTCACTTCCATGATATTTCCATGTGGAATTTACCAAGATTCGATCACATGAAGGTTTACCATCTAAAATATAATAACATGGGCCATAAAACAAAACATCTTACCACAT
>JASDQU010736276.1:192783-205208 GCA_032191745.1 Picea mariana | reverse complement strand
TTATGGTAGGGACTAAAACTCACCACAAATTATAGATTTCAAACTATGAACATGGTTGACAACTCTAAAAATGTAATAAGGCACATGGCTAACACTTCTCCCCTAAATTCTCTTTTGTCTTTGATACTAGAGAGAGCAAAACAAGAATCCAAAATTTATTTGTTAATTCTAAATAGCCCTCCCTAATGTCTTGATCTTTGGGCTTCAAGGAGCCCGTGTGAGATTCATTGGTAAGTTCTTACAGGTGGTATCATTTTCCCTTGTTTTTCTTTGTACTTGGAATGTTTTGGTGCTTAGATGGACTTTAGGGAGTTGTAAGAAATTTGCAAGGCATTGAGATACCATGAGGATTTTATACAAGGTAATAGGAGTTCAATTATGTCTTCTTCAACTAACATTTAGGAGCACGACCAATAGTTCACCTCTCATGTTGCTTCGATTATGGGCACCCTAGCCCAAATGAAAAGATAAATTATGGTACTAGAAGTCGAGTGCAATATGCTTTGCAACATGGTCATCAATTTGACCAAAGCAGAGCAATATGGTGCATCCGACTAGGTCCAATTATTAAATTCAAATTATGGGGGACAAGAGAAGATGAAATAGTCCATCAATTACCAAAGAATGCTTACAATGTCAATATGAATTTGGACTCATATCAGGCAGCTCCGAAGGAGGCAACCAACTATCATGATTTTTGTTGACTATAAAAGTTTTTCAAAGTAGTTAAGTTTTTAGGACTTTATTGTAGATTTGTACTTCTAGGTTATACCGAGACATGTTGTATGCGATTGTATATGGTCATAATTACAGGAAAGTGGACATTTTCTCTTTTAAATTTTGTTTAAAATATTTTAAAGAAAACTAATACTGTACTTTTGCTRCGAWCTATGYTGCAACATTTACTTATTATAAAAATMTCCCAAWTTTGATTAAAAAAACACTCTACATTATATTATTATAATATTAATAATTACAATAAAACAAAACATTGATTACTCTAGTTATCTATTTTAAAATATCTTCTTCTCTACTTTTCTCTTTCCCAAAATCTTTGAAACTTACATCACTGATAACAAATCTAAAAAGGCTCACAAAACTAAGAAACTATGCTTTATTAAATGAGAAATGAAATTTGATAAAAGACCTTACCACTTTTAATAATAACTATTGTACATATAGTATACATGATATGGAATAATAACTATTATGTATATAGTATACATGATATGGAATACTGTCATGCACATATGCAATAGTTATTAGTAAAAGTGGTTCCTATTTTTGGACTGTGAGGGGGCCGCGGGTGCTCATCCCTGTGGCCAAGCACTCGCGGCCCCCTCACAGTCCAAACATACAATGATTTACATTTAAATAAAATATTTTAAACATACATCGATTGTTTAGAATCTTAACTCTTATGTATATAGTATACATGATATGGAATACTGTCATGCACATATGCAATAGTTATTAGTAAAAGTGGTTCCTATTTTTGGACTGTGAGGAGGCCGCGAGTGCTCAGCCCTGTGGCCAAGCCGTGGGCGTACCCACGGCTTGGCCACAGGGATGAGCACCCGCGGCCCCCTATTATAGATGGTGAGTGAATTCTATTTATATATGTATGCCCACTATTATTATCCGTTAATAATAGTTGGACAATAAATATTAATCTATTCTCAATGAGCACTTGGAAATAGTTAATTGAAGTGGCAAATCAGTTAGCTATAAGAAATTCGAGTTCAAAGGTTGATTGGTGGGACATGCAAGTCTAATTAGTTGTAACTGAGTGATTCAAAGTTGTAACAGAGTTATATGTGTAGTTATGTGAGTTGTAAAGTAGTTTAAATCAATTAAGTGAGTTAATCTCAGTTGTACTAGTTGTAACTAAACTTACACTAGTGAGAGATCAGTGAATTAATTATTAATTAATTCACAATCAGTAGTCTCACATGCAACTGAAGATTTACCATTGTTAACTATATGCATGTCAGATCTAGTGGAGACCCAGTTGAGATGAAGGTAAAAGGAAAAGTTTGACTATCATTTGTGACTTTAGTGGGTGCACTCATGCAACCACACACACATTGGATGTGCCCATGAGGAATGCGCAGCCTAGGAAATAGGGATTCATTCATTGCATGGATATCCATTAGTAGGGATTGAGTAGAGGAGGTAGGTTGTCTAGAGGCAGTAAATTGGCACATGGAGGTAGTAGATGGATCTGCATTTGCCAATTTTGTACGATAGTGTGAGACGATTGTATATTGTACTGAGAGATCTTGGATTAGAGTTTTGTATGAGATTGTCTCATGATCCATGATATATACACAATATATGATAGTGGGGTTTTTAGCTTTATGTTTTCCTGGTAAAACATCTATGTTATGTGTGATTGATCTCTCTTCTTGATATTGCAATTTCCGATCGTGTTTTAAATTCTGCAAGAATTTTGTAGAAGCGATTATGTATTTAACATTGGCATATAATTGTTAGATCAGGAGAATCTAGGCAATACATAATTTGTATTAAAATTTCTACATGGTATCAGAGCACAGAAGATTGCAGAAGCTGAGTTTGTGATTGGATAGAATTCAAATTTGCAGAAAGACTTTCTTGGTGCTACAACTGATTCAATATCGAAATGGATTTCAATGGCTTGAGGTTAGAGTATGCACTCAAGGGAAACTCGAACTACATTTCTTGGAAGGACTGGATGGAGGCAATACTCGAAGACAATGGATTGAAGGAATTCATTGACAAGGATGTTCCTAAGCCAGATGTTGCAGACGCTGCAAATATTGATGCATGGCAAAAGAAAGTGGAAAAGGCGAGGAGGATCCTATTGGAGGGAGTATGAGACCACACTGTCTCAAACCTCCATGGGAAAGCCACACCATATGCAATGTGGAAGGCTTTGGCGAATCTATTCCAAAACAACATCGACCATAGGAAATTGGCGCTCAAAGATAAACTCAGGGAGATCAAGATGGAGAAGGGCGACTCCATTCCAAAATATCTCATGAAGTTTGTCCAATGTTGGGATGAGCTAGGGAGTGTGGGAATAACAGTCGTTGATGATGATTTGGTGAGCTTGGCTCTCCTAGGACTTCCCAAGAATTGGCACAGTTATCAAGACTCTGTCAATGGAAGGTAAACATTTCCATATTGGGAACGACTATGGTCGGATCTAGCGCAGGAGGAGTTCAAGTAGAACACCAGAGATGGCTCTTCATCAAAACATGATGATGAAGAGGATTGTGCTTTGGCTTCCAAGGCGAGGAAAGGGAAGAATAATAAATTCCATACAAAATCCAAGTCTAAAGGCAAGAAGCTGGATTTTTCCAAAGTGAAGTGTTTTTACTGTCATGAACATGGGCATCTCACTACTAACTATCCGCAGAAGAAGAAGAACAAGAAGGTTGTTGGAGCTGCAGTTGGTGAGGCCCTTTCCTCGCAATTTGAACTTGACTTCTCCTTGATCGCATGCATGGCATCAAGTGCATTGGGATCGATGTGGTATTTGTATAGTGGCACTTCCTTCCACATGACGGGAGATGAGGAGCTTTTCAGTGACTTGGAGGAGAAAGATCTCAAAATGCATATAGAGATGGGCGGCGATGGACGATACAGTGCGACTGGCATTGGTACCATTACCTTTCAGAGGGATTCAGGTAAACCATTTCAATTGAAAAAAGTTATGCATGTTACAGGTCTGAAGAAAAACTTGGTCTCAGTCGTAATGTTGGAGGACAGAGGCTATGACGTTGTTTTCAGCGATGGAAAATCTTTCCTGTGACATAAAACAACGGGTCAAGTCAAGAAGATAGGGATTTGTGTTAAGAATCTCTAAAAGTTGGATGTATATGGCTGCACTGCCATGATGGGCAAGGAAAAAAAAGTGGTGAGCCGGGATGAGGGAGAATTATGGCACAGGCGATTTGGCCATCCTCATCACGGAGCCTTGAAAATCATGCAACAAATATCTACTGGACTTCCAATGGGAACACTTGCTCAGTTAGATCAGTGCAAGGGTTGCACCATGGGGAAGTATGTAAAGTCCACCTTTCATGAAAATGAGAACCATGCTTCGGTGATCCTAGAGAGAGTTCACACAGACGTGTGTGGACCATTCTCGGTTGCTTCAACAAAAAAACATAAGTATTATGTTATTTTTGTTGATGACTTTTCTTGTAAATGTTGGATCTTATTCATGCAGAAGAAGGATCCAACATTCTCAAAGTTCTATGAGTTTAAAGAATTTGTGGAGAAAGAGTCGGGGAAGCAAGTGAAGGCTCTGAGGAGCGATAATGGTGGAGAATACATCTCTAACGAATTCAAAAACTTCTGAAGCAAACAAGGAATTCGAAGAGAACTCATAGCGCCTCATAACCCACAACAAAATGGGGTCGTGGAGAGGAAGAACAGAACGATCGTGGGTGCAACACGAGCGATGTTGCATGATCAGGGCCTACTAATGCATTTGTGGGAGGAAGCATGCAACACTTCGGTTTATGTGAAAAACTGTTGTCCTCATAGAGTACTTGGCATGAGTACACCTGAAGAAGCTTTCACTGGTAAGAAACTGAATGTTTCTCACTTTAAGATTTTTGGCTCATCTATTTATGTGCATGTGACCAAGAACACTAGGAAGAAGCTGGAGCCGACTGCTGAAGTTGGGATATTTGTGGGGTACACAAAAACACCCCATAATTATCATGTGTATTTTCCTAATAGTAAGATGATTGTTATGTGATGGGATATAAAATTCGATGAGGGGAAAGCCATGCAGTTGTCGCTTGAGAGGGAGCTAGACTTGCATGAAAAGGAGGAAATGATGGTTCCGAAAGATGAGTTTCAAGATTTGGATCGGCCATATGAGGATGTTCATGGAGTGGAGAAAGCCACTCATGCAGAGCCATCCATCAGAAATGGAAGAAAGTGCACCACGGAAGCTGATAGATTGAGACTAGATGTTGCACAGAATGTAGGAGCTCCTACTTCACAATGCAGATAGAGATAGTCTCCTGATCGATTTACTGGATACATGGATCTCATGAGAAAATGTATTGTGATTGAACCATATTCCTTTCAGGAAGCAGTGCAGGATCCCACTTGGTTTGATGCAATGGTGGAGGAGTATGACTCCATTGTCAAAAACAATGCATGGGAAATTGTCCCAAGACTTGTCAAAAAATTAGTGGTAGGTTCGAGATGGATCTAAAAGGTAAAGCAAGCTTCTTATGGGAGTGTTGATAAATACAAGTCTAGATTATTGGCCCGGGGCTTCTCATAGATTGAGGGGATAGATTATGATGAGACCTTTGCACCTGTAGCAAGCTACTCTTCCATAAGATCCATATTTTCATTCTCAGCGTAGATGGGTTGGCGCATTCATCAAATGGATGTAAAAACTGTGTTTGTCAATGGGATCATTGAGGAAGAAGTGTACATAGAGTAGCTTGAAGGATTTGAGATATTCAATAATGATTCACATGTGTGCTGACTCAAAAGAGCATTGTATGGGCTGAAGCAAGCACCCCGTTCTTGGTACACTCGGATAGACAGCTATTTCACCAGACTAGGCTTCACTAAAAGTGAAGTGGATGCAAACCTATACCAAATTGTGGTGGAGGGTAAGATTTTAATCATTTTTCTTTATGTTGATGATTTAATACTGAATGGTGATGAGAAGTTGATACACTCATGCAAGGAGGACCTTGCAAAGGAGTTCGAGATGAAGGATATGGGCCTCCTTCATTATTTCCTTGGATTGGAAATATGGCAACGAGATGGTGAACTTTTTTTGTCTCAAGGAAAGTATGCAAGGGAGATATTGGGTAAGTTTCACATGGAGGGATGCAAACCCATGGATACTCCTCTTCCAGAAAACTAGAGGAAAGAGGATTCTACTTCTAGAGAGTTAGTGGATGCTACTGTCTATCGATAGTTAGTGGGTTCACTAATGTATCTAGTGAACACGAGACCAGACATTTGCTATGCGATTAACCAATTGAGTCAAGCAATGGTTAAGCCTACCAAGATCTTTTGGAAGGTGGGTAAGCATGTCCTGAGGTACCTAAGGGGCACATCTGAGTATGGCTTATGGTATAGACAGATGGATGAGGTGAAGTTTCATGGCTTCATGGATGCAGATTGGGCGGACAACCCAATAGACAACAAGAGCACAACAGGGGGGATATTTAGTATCAGATCTACAGTTGTTTCTTGGTACATTAGGAAGAAGAGATCCGTGGCACTCAGTTCAGTGTAAGTGGAATACATAGCAGTGAGTGAAGCTGCATGTGAGGCAATCTAGATGAGAAAGATCTTGGTTGGATTGTTTGGTTCTCATTTAGATCTGACAGTGATACATTCTGATAATCAGAGTTGCATTAAAATATCTATTAATCATGTGTTTCATGATAGATATAAGCATATAGATATCTGGTATCATCATATCATATATTGTGTGTAGTGGAAGATCATGTTGCTTCAGTACATTCCTACAGAAGATCAGGATGCATAAATTCTGACGAAGGTGCTCACCGGGAGAAAATTGGAATACCATAGAGACAAGATCGGGGTGAAGGATAGTCCCTTTCTTGTTGAGAGGGAGTGTTGAGATTCAACAAGAAGATCCTAGTGAAAATCATGCACCTACACTAGGATGGAGCCTCAGGCTATTTTTAGGTGGAAGTCTATTTTTAGATGAGGAGAAAATTCTATTTATAGATGTTGAGAGAATTCTATTTATAGATGTATGTTGACTATTATTATCCCTTAATAATAGTTGGACAATAAATATTAATCTATTCTCAATGAGCACTTGGAAATAGTTAACTGAAGTGGCAAATCAGTTAGCTATAGGGAATTCGATTTCAAAGGTTGATTGGTGGGACATGCAAGTCAAATTAGTTGTAACTGAGTGATTCGAAGTTGTAACAGAGTTATATGTGTAGTTATGTGAGTTGTAAAGTAGTTTAACTTAGTTAAGTGAGTTAAGCTCAGTTGTACTAGTTCTAACTGAACTTACACTAGTGAAAGATCAGTGAATTGATTATTAATTAATTCACAATTAGTGGTCTCACATGCAAATGAAGGTTTACGATTGTTAACTACATGCATGTAAGATCCAGTGGAGACCCAATTGAGATGAAGGTGAAAGGGACAGTTTGAATATCAGTTGTGACTTTAGTGGGTGCACTCATGCAACCACACACATATTGGATGTGCCCATGAGGAATGCATAGACTAGGCAAGAGAGATTCATTCATTGTAGGGATTTCCATAGCAGGGATTGTGCAAAGGAGGGAGGCTATCTGGAGGTAGTAAATTGGCATATGCATTTGTCAATTTTTGTATGATAGTGTGAGACGATTGTATATTGTACTGAGATCTCTTGGATTAGAGTTTTGTATGAGATTGTTTCATGATCCATGATATATACATAATATATGATAGTGGGGTTTTTNATATGTTGATTCTGATTTTGCAGGTGATCTGGACAAGAGAAGGTTGACTTAAGGGTATGTCTTTACTCTTGCAGGCGGAGCTATTAGTTGGATGTCAAAGATATATAACATTGTTTCTTTATCCACTACAGAAGCAGAATATGTAGTTGCTTCACATGCTTGCAAAGAGGCAGTTTGGTTGAAAGGTTTGTTTGGTGAGTTTGGAAGGATGCAGGACAAAGTAAAGTTACTTTGTGACAGTCAGGGTGCTATTCACTTGGCTAAGAATCCAGCCTATCACAGTAAAACAAAACATATACCTATCAAGTACCATTTTGTAAGACAGGTCATTGATGAAGGTGGAGTCTCTCTTGAGAAAGTGCATACAAAAGAAAACTGCGCAGACATGTTCACAAAACCATTACTGTTAGAGAAGCTAGGATGGTGCTTGGCTTCTCTTGGCTTTCATAAAAGGTGATGAACAAAAGCAGGGGCAAGGTATCAAGTTAATTGTTGTCAAGGTGGAGATTGTTAAATATGCCAACGAATTTCCCAGATTTGGTAGATATGAGCAGATTTAGTGGAGCCTTTTTTGTAGTAGTTTGTTCAACCAAATCTGCCAATTTTGTATGAAAGTACAAGTTTAGAATTAGTTATGTAACTAATCTAATTATGTTCATTATTGATGTAAGCCCGTAGAGGCATAAAGGGGAATTGAGGAAATGGTGTAAGGATTAGGAGCGTGAGTGAGCTGCTGTAATCTCTTTGATCTAAATAATAAGACAACCGATACCTATGCTTGGTGGACGTAGCCCAACATTTGGGTGAACCACATAAATTGTTGTGTTTCTTGTCTACATTTTTTATTGATTGTCTTATGTGATATTTGTGTTTTTGCATTTGCAAATTACAACAGGTGGTATCAGAGTAGGTTGGAGGAGAAGGCAGTCGAAGGCTTCCAATTTTTGGAGGTGCGTATATTTCCAAATCTCCGCAGGTCTCTCCTCTCGGAGGTCGCAGCGGCCACTAATGCACACTTCACGCACGAGTAAGATTTCCAAATTTTCGCAGCCTGGATGCGTCGAGAGGTGCGAAGGCTCCACTAGTATTTCTGCAGTCCAGCCATACATGAGGTGCGGAACCTCCACTAGTATTTCTGCAGTCCATCCATACAGGAGGTGAGGCAGTCCTTTTGAAGCACACAGAACAACTATGTCGTAAGGTGCGACGACATTTTTAGAATTTCTATGAGGGCAACGTATGTTTTTTAAAGAAGTTAAGGTATAGTCCTTTGAAAAGTTTAACGTATGAAGAATGTGAATGGCATAACCATGGTGTTTTTTAATTAAGCATGGAATATTTTTTTTAAGGATGCGAATGGCATAAATATATAAGAGTGGAGGATGTTTTTTAATGGACTTGTTATATTTGGAATTAAATATAATATGAAAAAAGGTGGAAGGGATTAAAGTAAAGGAGAACTTTTATTAAAAGGTTTTTTATTAAAAAAGGTGTATCTTAAATAAAAGGTTTTCCTTATTAAACATTTTTTTTTTATTAAACCATTACTCCTCCACATTTTCAAAGGGTTTTGGTTCTTTTATAAGCAAGGGTGTTTTTTTTTTTTTTTATGTTTTCTCTAATGAAAAAGATGCAGAGTGCTAAGTTTGAAATTGAGAAGTTCAATGGCAAGAACAATTTCGAGATCTGGAAGGTTAAGATGCACGATCTACTCATGCAACAAGGCATGGTGAAGGAGTTTTTGGGAAAAGAAAAACAACCCATATCTATAACAGAAAATGAATGGGATGAGATGGATGCGAGAGCACTGAGTGCCATACACCTGTGTTTGGCCAACAATGTATTTTTCAACATTGTTGTAGAGAAGACAGCAGTCGGTTTGTGGTGAAAGCTGGAAATCTTGTACATGACGAAATCCTTGAAAAACAGGGTCTTCCTAAAAAGACAATTGTACAGTTTGCACATGAAGGAAGGTACAAAGATAGCTGATCATTTGAATACTTTTAATACTCTCTTAGTTCAGTTGACTAGCATGGGAGTGAAATTGGAATCTGAAGATAGGGCAATTACATTATTGTGTTCTCTGCCTGCGTCATGGGATCATTTCGTTACCTCTATTAGTTTTAGTTCAACAGAAAGTATTGAGTTTGATGATATTGTTGGAGCTTTATTGTCTGAGGAAACAAGGAAGAAATCCAATCTAGAAACCTCTACATATGAGGCGATGGTGGTCAAATGCAGACCTAAAGAAAGAGGACATGTTCAGAAGGATTTCTCTCGGTCAAAGTCAAAGGGAAGAAAGAGCAAGCTTAAGTGTTGGTTTTGTGGAAAATATGGACACGTCAAGAAGGACTATTGGAAGCGACAAAAAGCCTCCAAAGAAGACCCTCCAAAAGAGATGAAGGAAGAAAATGCAACTGAAACAGGTTCAACAATAGGTTTATGTATGATTGATGAAGTTTTATCAATTAATATTGGTTCACGTCATGATCAACAGTGGTTATTAGATTCTGGTGCTTCAAACCACATGTGTCTTCATAGACACTGTTTTATTACTTAACAATCTATAGATGATGGAGTAGTTTACATGGGAAATAATATTTCATCTAAAGTTGTCGGAATTGGTAGCATTCGAATTAAGATGTTTGATGGAACTGTTAAAATACTAACTGATGTAAGACATGTACCTGAGATTAGGAAGATCCTAATCTCTTTGGGAGTCTTAGACACAGGAGGTTACAAGACTATTGTTCAAGGTGGAGTTATGAAGGTCTACAAAGGAATTCTACTGGTAATGAAAGCAAAGAAGGTTGGTAACCTATTTCTGTTAGAAGGGAAGACTGAATTAGATCATGCGATAGTGGTATCTGAGAATGACAGTGATTCTGTTCAACTGTGGCATCAACGGTTGGGTCATATGAGAGAACAAGGATTAAAGGTATTAACTGATCGCAAGTTACTTCCTAGTCTAAAGTCTTTAAATTTAGATTTCTACAAGCACTGTATTTATGGAAAACAAAATAGAAAGATATTTAAAACCGAAAGACACACAAGTGAAGGAATCCTTTATTAAATCCATTCTAATGTTTGGGGACCATCCTTATGATTTCATATGGAGGATCATCATATTTTGTAACGTTTATAGATGGTTTCTCTAGGAAGGTGTGGATCTATATGTTAAAGAGTAAGGCTGATGTATTTATAGTTTTCAAGCAGTTTAGAGATTTAGTGGAAAAGAGCACTGGTAGATCCATTAAATGTTTAAGAACTGATAATGGTGGTGAATTTACATCAATGGAATTTGAGAATAATTGCAAGGAGTTTGGGATTGATAGGCATAAAACCAATGCCAATACTCCTCAACAAAATGGAGTTGTTGAACACATGAGCATGATTCTTCTAGAGAGCGCAAGGAGTATGCTTAGTAATACCAATTTGCAGTAGGAACTATGGGTAGAAGCAGTAACTACAGCTTGTTATCCGGTGAATCGATCACCATCAACAATAATAGAGTGCAAGATTCCTAAAGAGGTATGGAAAGATCACCCTCATAATTATTCTAATATTAAAGTTTTTGGTTGTGAAGCCTATGCCCTAATTCCAAAACATCAACGTTCTAAATTAGATCCAAAATAAAAAAGGCTTATCTTTGTTGGATATGGTGATGGTATTAAGGGGTATAGGTTGTGGGATCCTACTACCCACAAGATCACCATTAACAGAGATGCAATATTTGATGAATCATCTCTCATCAAATCAAATGTAGATGTTCCAATGAAACAACAAGAAGTACTTAAGTATCAACAGATTCAGTTTGAAACCAGTTCAAATACAGATGAAAGTGAACATGAACAAGTTTCTGAAGATGTTCATGAAGAATTTTGTGCAGAAGAAAACATGGATGATGATGGCATTCAACAGATTGTGGATGAACCACAAACTTCCCTAAGGATGTCTACACGGGTCAGAGTTCCTCCAAGAAAGTATGATGATTTTGTTTCATCAGTTTCTTTAAGTTGTAATGATGATGAACCTTCATGCTATCAGGAAGTTGTGAAGGGTTCTAACAGTGATAAATGAAAAGAAGTGATGAAGGATGAAATGAAGACATTAGAGAGGAATGCAACATGGGACCTGTTTGAACTTCCAAGAGACAGGAAAATTGTAGGTTGCAAGTGGGTCTACAAGATGAAGAATGGTGTTGATAATAAGGTGGAAAGGTACAAGGCAAGGCTGGTTACCAAAGGGTATTCTCAGAAAGAAGGTATTGACTTTCATGATATTTTTTCACTAGTTGTAAAGACTGTTTCAATTTGAATTGTGTTAGCATTAGTTGCATTGCTTGATTTGGAGTTGGAGCAACTAAATGTTAAGACTTCTTTCTTACATGGAGATTTGGATGAGGAAATTTACATGGAGCAACTAGAAGGGTTCGTTTAGAATCGCAACAAGAAATTTGTTTGCAGGCTCAAGAAATCATTGTATGGTCTGAGGCAGTCACCGAGACAATGGTACAAGAATTTTGACTCTTTCATGGTGAGCCATAATTATACAAGGAGTGAGTATGATCATTGTGTCTACTTTAAGAAATTGAATAATGGCATATTCATTATATTAGTATTGTATGTTGATGATATGCTTTTAGCAAGAAAAATCATATCTGAGATCAATTGGTTAAAGTCTCATATGGATAGAATGTTTGATATGAAAGATCTAGGAGCAGCAAAGCAGATTTTAGGCATGGATATATTCAGAGACAGGAAGAATGGTAACCTTTGGTTGTCACAACAGAAGTATGTTGAGAGGACACTTTTGAGGTTTGGTCTGAATGATGTGAAACCAGTTTCAGTCCCTTTGGCTTCCCATTTTAAGCTTTCTTCAAGTTTATGTCCTAGTACAAAAGAAGAAAAGGAATATATGTCTCGAATACCATATGCTAATGCAGTAGAA
>JASDQU010736276.1:151886-171530 GCA_032191745.1 Picea mariana | reverse complement strand
GCTTATAATTCCAGTGTTCATATGCACAATTTCTATTTTAAAACCAGAGGCAGCATTCAGCATTTCTGGGTTTTCAAGATTTATCTATTCCCACGATTCTCTGTTGAAATCCAAAGCATCCCAGGCAATCTGTTAATACTATATACTCAATATATAATACACGTCAATGGAGATATGGGAAGCAACAACAGATCAAAGGGGAGAAGAAGACAGAGTAGTGACCACGGCACATCATCCTGCGAAATCTCTCGGCACCTCTGAGAAAATGATGAGAGACATGATCAAAGTCCTCTCCACCTTCTACAACCGCCCTTCCGCCATGACCCGTCAAAATCCCAACAGTCCACCTGGGAAATCGGCCGATTTGGATACCAATTTGGCCTCCGCTGATCGAATAATCTCGTGCTGGGAGTCGAACCCATCCAAACACTTGATGCTGTTCCAGAGCAGTCGAAAAGAGGCCAACGAGTATCCCGCCGCCGTGGATGGTCCACGTTACGTCATGGATGATCTAGTCGTCACTCACAGCAGCCCCACCAAACTGGTGCGCGCGCAGCGCCTCATGGAGGTGTGGATGGACCACCTGAAAATAGAGTTTCACCGAATTCTGTCAGCCAACGTTGAGCCGACCATTTTGCTCGACGATAGCAACTCGAGCCACGCTTCGTCGGACGAAGACGGGAGCAGTGGCGGCCTCCGTCGGGGTCGAAATTCTAACGCCGACGAGATTTGCGAAATCGACATGATGCCGCTGGATGCCGTGCTGGACCTCCGCAGCATAGCGAAGCGCATGGTTGCCGCCGGGTACGGCAGGGAGTGCGTTAGAATCTACGGGCAGACCAGAAAGTATGTAATCGAAGAGTGTCTCAACAGAATCGGCGTCGACTGGCTGAGTACGAGCGACGTGCAGAAGATGGAGTGGGGAATTCTTGACATTAAGATCAAGAACTGGATACGCGCCGTCAGAATTGCGGTGAGAATTTTGTTCGCGAGCGAGAAACGGCTCTGTGATGAGATTTTTGCAGGGCTTGATAACGTCAGGGATTCCTGTTTCGCCGAGGTCGTCAAGGGACCGACGACAAAGCTTCTGGCTTTTGGGGAATCCGTGGCTATGAGAAAAAAGTCCAGCGAAAGGCTCTTCAGGGTGCTCGACATGTACGAAACTCTGTCCGAATTAATGCCCGACTTTGATATCGTTTATTGCCAGAAATCGTGTGCGAGCGTGAGGACTCAGGTTTCTACGATCGTCGTTCAGCTCGGAGAGTCGGCACTGGGGATTTTGACGGAATTCGAAAATGCAGTCCAGGTGGAGAATTCAAAGACTCCGGTCGCCGGCGGCACGATTCATCCGCTTACAAGGTATGTCATGAATTATCTGAGTTTTCTGTCAGATTACAAGGAGGCTTTCATGAAGATAATCGCCAATGCACCCATTGATATCCCCAAGGCCCTGCCTGATGGCCTCATGGGCTTGTTTGGGGACTTAGATTGGCCGGCGTCTGATCTGTCCGTGAAATTGGGATGCATTATTATCATTCTGCAATGTAAGTTAGATTTAAAATCTAACGTCTACGACGACGTTTCCCTGTCATACCTGTTTTTAATGAACAATCTTCATTACATTGTCAAGAAGGTCAAGAGTTCGAAGCTTCTAGGGCTGTTAGGGTATGGCTGGTTGAGGAAAAATCAAGACAAGGTGGGACATTATGCAGCAAATTACGAGCGAGCTGCTTGGATGAAAGCCCTAAATTGTTTGAGGGATGAGGGGATTCATGTGAGTTCGGGTATTTCCAGTGGGATGTCACGGCAGGCCCTGAAAGATAGATTCAAGCGTTTCAATTTTGCAATGGAAGAGGTGCTCAGAAACCATTCAGGTTGGATGGTGCCGGATGTGCAGCTCCAGGAGGAGATTACGATTTCAATTGCAGCGAAGATGATACCAACCTATCGGTCCTTCTTGGGAAGACTCGGAAAGTATTTGGAAACTGGGAAACACTCTGAGATGTATATTAAGTACACTGCTGAAGACCTGGATGCTCATCTCTTGGATCTATTTCATGGCAATCCATTATCCTTGAGTTCAAGGAGATTCTAGAAGGAAGGAAGGAGTATATTACTATGGAACAAAATCCTGTGGAGATTGCGATTATGGTAAGATAATTTGCAACTACAAACACCACAGTAAAATACTTAAAAAGGCTTGGCAGCTATCTATAAATCTATATTCATTCTTTTCAAACATGTGAACTATTGATGATTGTAATCAATTGCCATGCTTGATTAATACAAAATGGATCATCTTAATTCAACGCACTTATATTACCAAGGAGTTATGTTATATGTCTTTCCTTAATTACTTGTGTTGAGCTATGTTTTCTATTATTGTTGTTAAGAGGCAAAGGAAAGATCACAAATCTTAGTGTTTCTAAAGCCATAACACAAATGCAGAACCACATAGATCACATAGATGAATTATTGAACAAAATGCTCACTATAGGATTATTAATCTGTTTTTGATCCGGATTTATGAGCATAACGAAATGAAAACATAGATCTTATAATACTAACAAAGAGACACCGTGAATAATAACAGAGATACAGTAAAACCTGACTTCTATTAAATAAGAAATATGTTGAAACTCTAAAATGTAGAGTGGAACAAGCTTGCTAGAATGGTGGCAGCTTATTTATAAGAAGAGATGTGACGGCTAAGCTCATTTGCAAGAAGATGATTACAATGAGGCTCCAAAAGACTTTTTACATCAAACATGAATGCCAAAACCTCAGACATTCAAAAACCTAACCCCAGGAGATGAAGTGTCAAAAGTCATGTGGGCCCTGTTGGGGTAAGTTGGTACATCAATTTCCCGGGGTCGCAACTTTTGTATACAATCTTTGTTTTAGGCGCACGATAGCCTATTGGAAATGTTTATCCAAGGACTACACATTGTGCAATCACACTCTAACTCTATCTACATTGTCACTGTGGCGGGCCCAAAAAATGTTGTTTAAGGCCTCAAAACGACCCCGTAAGTTTAGAGACACAAAAGCTAGAAAAAAACTACCAAGATGAAATTTGTATGTGAGCGAGTTGGAATAGGTGGGTGGCCACCAATATCCACCTGGATCAATCCTCTCCCCTTAGGAAGCAATGGTATCCATTGCGTTGAATTCTCCCATTAGATGAGGAAATTTCTATTGAATTTGGTCCCTGTTAGGACCATACAATGTACCTTTTTGCCCACACTTTTTGCCACCATTACACTCTTGTTTCACTCACATTTAAACTCATATTATCACTTTACCCTATCTTTCCAAAGTATACAATGTCTCTTCTCTCTACTATATGTTTAATCTGTTTTGCGTATAATTTTACATCACTCTTGTACTTAACCATTGATTAGAAATGTATAAGTGCTGAAACAGTTCGAACTGCAGATTAGCATTGAAGCCTGATGCTGAAACAACAACTCACATAAGCTGTTACACAGTCCGTGGTCGACGATGCCGAAACACAGAAGAAGCTGTTACACAGTCCGTGGTCGACGATGTTGAAACACAGAAGAAGCTGTTACACAGTCCGTAGTCAACGATGCTGAAACACAGTAGAAGATGTTACACAGTTTGGGGTCAACGATGCTGAAACAGTCAGAACGCAAATCCCATGGCTGAAACAACCCGCGATTTGCGATGCTGAAACAACATACAACAACAGTACCAAGAGACAAATAAAGAAGCTGTTACTCCAGCCGCAACAACAACACCTCACTCAGCACTTGTAATAGCATTCTGTTGCGGGAGACTAGGATATCCTATTCCAGTTTAGAAAGTCGATCTGACTAAGAATAGGACTCAGATGTACACCTGTAATTAGTTGATTAAGTTGTATCGCAGGGATCCTCCTCTTTAAATAAGAGGAAATCATCATTTGAGAGGATCTTCTGTTGTTTTACTAAGAAGGGTTTATAGAGAGGGACGTACTTCATTCCAGATTGTAATATGATACATTGACAGATGAATAAAAGACTGTTCTGAGCATTTCTCTCTAGCCTTTTCGTTTCTGGGGAATCTTGTGAGAAGGGAGGGCCCACCTTCTTCACAAGATTCACCTGTTAGTTTTGTAGTGTGTTAGTGTGATCTCTGTTTATGCCTTGATTAAATTCTGTTTTGCTGAGACACTACTTTATTGAATTTTGTTTTGTTGAAACACTACTTTACTGAACTCTATCTTGCTGAAAACTCTGCTTTACTGAACATTACATTGTTTTCATGTGATTCATGCTTGGGTAACTGTTAATCATTTTAGTTAGCAATCTTGTTTGATGAATTTATGAAAGCTTGGTAATCAGAAACATGTGCTGAAGTTTCCTGCTTAGGAAATAGGGTCCTGTTCTCTGTTAGAGATAGTTAGCTTTCAGTGCATTGATGAGTTCATGAAAGTGTGCTAATTAGAAACAGGTGTTGAAGTTTCTTGCTTGGGAAATAGGGTCCTGTTCTCTATTAAGAGATATATAGCCTTCAATGTGCATGTTAATTATTTCAGTTAAGCAATGAGTTCATGAAGTATGATGATCGGAAACAGGTGCTAAAGATTCCTACTTTGGGAATAGGGTCGTGTTCTCTGGTTACAGAATAGTTGGTCTTTCCTGTTGCAGTATCTTGTTGTTATTTTAATGTAATCCAGGATTCTTAAATTAATCATTTCTTTAAACTTTGAGCTCTATAATAGGTAGATTTATTTCTTGTAATTCAAGTTAGAACTTCAGTTCGTTCAAGGCAAGTGTGATTAATATAGTTTTTATTACAACTCTAGGTTGCTTTTGAGATTGAGCGTATATAGTGCATGGTTACCTTTGAAATAAACAGACTTCCCTGGGTTGACAATTTATGTAGCACTTGATTGTTTAGATTAAATAAGCAATTATAGTGACCAACAGTCCCGGGTGAGCCACTTGCCTTGCTGCAGGAGCTGCCCTGCTTTGACAACACGATAAAGTTGAAACTTATGTTGGTGAGTGCCCTTGAACTCTGTGTCCACGATCTGATCAGTGGATGCATGTTCCATGCAGTCGGGGTTGAGCTATGTCGGTGTTAATTGTTCTGCTACCTCTGAGGTGTCCAATAATGGTGGAAAGTATGGTCGAAGGAGGTCCACATTAAACACTGGGTGCAAGCCAAGGAAGGGGTGAATGTTGAGCTCAAAATCATTGTCTCCCACAACCTTGGTGATGGTATAAGGTCCATAGTAGAGTGGATGAAGCTTCTGATATGGTCCTATAAGACATTCTTTCTACAAGTGCAACCAAACTTTATATCCCACCTTAAACTTGTGTAGCACTCAGTGTTTATCATGACATTGCTTGTACTTGGCATTGGAATTATGCAAAATATCCTAACCCTATTGGTGGATGTGTTGGATTCATTCAATGAACCGAGTAGCTTTCTCAACTTCAGTTTGTGCATGGGACGGTTCTTCCTGTGTGGACGCAAGGGGTAGTGCAACATCCATGGGACCCAATAGTTGAAATCTCAATATCACAGGAAAGAGGTTGTGGTCGGTTGGGGTATGCATGATTATGTTGTAACTGTGCTAAACATAGGGAAGAATATCCTCCCATGTGCGTGAATTCTTAGAATTGTATATGCGCAAAATATGCATGATCATCCTATTGACGACCTCAGTTTGGCCATCCGTTTGGGGTTGGAAGGTCATGGATTTGGTGAGCTTGGTGTGCATCCATGACCAGAGGATCGGCCAGAATGTGCTGAGGAACCGATTGTTGCGATCGGATATATTTAGATAAAATATTAGTTATAATGGAATGACAATGGTATAATTGACCAACTAACTATAACCGAAGAATTTAGAAAGTCAAACTAATCAATGGTTGTAATTAATTTACTCTAACACTCCTCCTCAATTACATGTGATGAATGCTTAAGCATCGATCACTCCTAAATTCTTCCTATGAAATTCAAAATCATCTATTTCCAATGAGTTTGTGAACATGTGAGCCAATTGGTCTTGTAATTTACATGATTTTAAATAAGTATCACCCTTATTTACAAACTCTCTAATAAAATGATATCTAGTATCTATACGCTTTCTTTTTTGGTGAAAAACATAATTTTTGGACAATGCTATGGTTGAGTTGTTGTCTCAGTAGATTGGGGTTGGTTCTTCTTTTCTTTGGTCAATATCGTTGAGAACTCTACGTAACTACACTGCTCGATAGGATGTTGCTATTGTTGTTGCATACTCTTCCTCTGCTACTAAGAGCATTGCAATGGGATGCTTCTTGGGTTCCCATGGGATTACTCCAGAGCCATAGTGGAAATCATATCCTGAAGTGTTCTTCCTATCATATTGACTGCCATGTCTGTATAACCAATAAGAAAATATTTTTTTCGTTGAATATAAAATACCATATTGTGGTGTTTCTGCAGTGTATCTCGAAATTAATTTTCCAACTTTCCAATGCATGTCTTTAGGTGTTTCCATAAATATGGAAATGAAGCTAATTGCATACAAGATACCTGGTCTAGTGGTAGTGAGATACATGAGACTACCAACTAATCTATTGAATGATGTGGGATCTACATTTGCACTTTTGTCTCCCTTGCTGATTTTAGCTCCTATTGCTACAAGTGTGGGTGTTGCCTTGCAATTTTTCATTCTAAATATTTTTAACAGATCAAATGCATATTTTGTTTGACATATCAAAATTCCATGTTCAAATTGATTTACCTCTATGCTAAGAAAAAAACTTCATCAAGCCCAAATCAATCATTTGGATCTCCCTTTTCATAGTAGATTTAAACTAATTCACCAATGAATTTCTTGCATAAATCATATCATTGACATACAAGCAAACAATTAAAATTTGGCCATGTTGATTTACTTTTGTGTAAAGTGTAGGTTTGTTGGTACTTTTATTGAAACCATCTCTAATCAAATACAAATTTATCCTTTTGTACCAATCTCTTAGAGCTTGTTCGAGCCCATACATAGATTTCTTCAATGTGTACAATTTCTCTTCATGTCCTCTGATCTCATATCCTAGTAGCTAATGCACATAAACTTATTTTTCTAGAATTCCATTTAGAAATGCATATTTCACATCCATTTGGCACACCTTCAATTTGTTTTGGGAAGCCAATGCCAAAATTGCTTGTACCATGTCTAATCTAGAAACAGGTGCAAATGCTTCACCAAAGTCAATTCCAGGTTGTTGTGAAAACCCCTTTGCTACTAGTATTGCCTTGTATTTTTCCACTTCACCTTTTTCATTCAGTTTGGTTGTATATACCCATTTTACTCCAATACATTATTTGTCTTTGGGTAAGTCTACTAGATACCATGTTTCATTTCTCTCAATTGAATCTACTTCCTCATCCATTGCTTTAACCCATTGTTCATGTTTGATTGCTTCCTAAAAAATGTGAGTTGATAAGTGAACAATGCATAATTTGAATGAGCGCCTAAATCTTCATAAATATCTTGCAGACTTCTTATCTTTTTTGGAATTGACTCATAATTATTACTAGATTGAAGACTCAGAACAAACAGACCTGGTGAGTTTGATGGTTCTCCTTGAGATGAATTTCTTGGAGTCCTTGATGGAGTATTCAGGTCTGGTGAATGTACTTATGAACCATGTTGTTCACAAAGTTCTTCTTTTGCTACATCTTCAGTCTGTGGAAATGTTGTTCCAATGGTTATGGATTTATATATTGTTCTCTCCCATGCCTCTTCTTCTTTAAACTTTACATCTCAGTTGATGATCACTTTCTTGGTCACTAGATTGGAATATTCATTGTATCCAATGAAAATAAATTTCTTGATCCTGTCATCCAATTTCTTTCTCCATTGTTTAGGTACATGGGCATATGCTATGCATCCAAAAATCTAAAGTGTGCTACACAAGAACTCATATTTTCCCATGCTTCTTGTGGCACTTTATTCTTCACACTTTTTCTGAGTGGCATGTTCAAAATATATACAAAACAAGCTATTGCTTCTCCTTAAAAATCACGTGACAACTTTTTCCCTTTTAGCACACTCGCCATATTCATGATAGTTCAATTTTTCCTCTCAGCTACACCATTATGTTGTAGTGTATATCTAGTCGTGAATTGTTGTTTGATGTCTTTTTCCTTGCAAAAAACATTAAACTCATTCAAATCATATTCACCTCCTCTATCTAATCTCAACATTTAATCTGGTAGCCTCGTTGTTTCTCGACCAATACTTTCAATTCTTTGGACCTGTCAAATGCTTCTGATTTCCTCCCAAGGAAGTACACCCATGTATTTCTTCTATAGTCATCTATGAAAGTCAGAAAATAATAACTTCCTCCAAGCGAATGAATCTACATTGGTCCACACAAGTTAGTATGAATTGGCTCTAGGGGATACTTAGCTCTATAGGAATCACCTTTAGGGAATTTGTCCTCTTGTTGCTTTGCAAGAATGAAACACTCACATGTACTAGCTAGTTCATGGACGGAAGGAAAACCTCTTACCATCCCTTTCTAATGCAACAACTTCAAACTAGAGAAATGAAGATGACCATATCTTGAATGCCAAAGTTAGAAGTTATCCTTTATTCTAATACTAATTAGTTGTTTAGAATTTTATATATTTCACGCATTTACTTGCAGGTGGACTGAATGAACTGAACCACATGAATCCTCAATCTCTCTAGTATATTTTCAATGCAACTATTGCGTGACCCTTTCTTATAAAAAGTATGGTGTGACCCCTTTCTTCTAGACTGATAACCTTATCTTTATTTCTCCACACCAACGATAGCTCTTCTCAACAATTATTCTTTCTTTTTCAAGGTTTTCTCCTTACAAGATACTAAATCTTTCCTCCGTAAAGTTCTAGCTCGCTTTGATACCATTTTGTTGTTCATAGGCAAAGGAAAGAACTTGAATCTAGTTGTTGTTATAGCCACAACACAAATGCACAACTACACAAATGAATTGTTGAACAAAATATTTGCGACAACACCATCAATTTATCTTCTATATTCAGATAGAAATATTAGTAGTACAATAGAGTTACGATGGTATAACTAACCAACTAACCATAACCGAAGAAGTTAGAAAGACAAACTAATTAGAAGGTGTAATTACATCACTCTAACAATTTTGCACTATGAGCCTGTTTTGATCGAATGCTTTATTTCTATACTATAACCTAATACTTGATAGAGTAATATGTTTTTGGTTGTCTTTGTAAATACCTAAATCATTGCTTGTATTCTATACATGATGTTGTAGCTTTTCATTGCAGACAAGAAAATTATTTTTAAAAGCAATGGAAACCATATCGCCCTTAATCTACCAAAGAATGAGATATTTCGCTAGACGGATTTGATCTGTTATATATTTGTTATTGTAATATTTAATGGAAGCCTTTGTTTTCAAAACATTTCAACCGTTAAGAAAGTCCATATGACACCTTTTTAGTTGAACCCTTTTATTTTGATAATCTAAAAATACATTATACTATTTTGTTGAAAAAGGAAAAAAAAAAAAGAGGAGATGATTAAAATGCTCATCTTAAGAAATATTTAATTTTATAAGCAGTTGCACCGATACAAATACATGTAGATAATAGTAGTAGTATTGTTTTGAAAAGAAGAATGTTACAATATGTTCTCTCTTTTAAAGAATTTATCAAAAATAAATTTTAGTTAAAATTTCACAACCTTTTTCAAAAGTGTGAACAAATTATGTCAATTTTCAAAAAAAAATAAAAATGTATAGTGTTTAGTTTTAAAGTATAAGTGTAAAAATAAATTGAATATATTTTATAATGGTTTTAAGAAAATTTGTTAATTGTTTAATATAAAGATCAAGAAGAAGATATTCTCTTCTAATTGACTTATAAATCTTAAATGAAACAATTTAAAGTCTAATCATGTATAATAAAATTATAATGTTTAATCTTAATAAGATTATAACGTTTAATCTTAAAGTATATGTGAAAACAATTAACATATAAATTTTGAATGAAACAATTTAAAATATAACATTGTATAATAAGATTAAACATTTTCAATATGGAACTTTAAATATTATATGATCAATTTGAAAAACTAGTATGCAATCACATTTAATAAATATCAACCATAATGTGTTTTTAAAAATAGATCTTAATTTAAATGTTATAAACTTGGAATTTTGATCAGAGATTTATGTCATTTTCTACAATGCATTGAAGATATTTTAATTTGTATTCATTAAGAATGAGAAGAAAGATGGTTAAACTTGGAATTTTGACTAGAGATTTATGTCATTTTCTACAATGCATTGAAGATATTTTAATTTGTATTCATTAGGAATGAGACGAAATATGGTTAAAGGGGAGATTAATGAAGTTTAGATATCCAATTTCAAAAATACTGATATTTTTATTAATACTTATAATTGTTGAAAATCATGAAATTTTCTCTAGGGATATTTTCTTATGTTATCACATGACATAAGTAGAATTGAGTTTTTCTTCTTTTTTTCCTAGAAAAAAATCACAATTTTTTATTCCAATTTATAATAAAAAATACATTTTCCAAGTGCTCAAAGCATAATGAAAAATAAAGCAAGTATAAATACATACTACACTTGTAAGAGTATAGGTGCTCAAAACACAATGAACAATAAAATAAGTATGGATGTACATACTACATTTGCAATATTAAAATTACATAATTAATGCAGATGTCATTCCTTTAATTTAAAAAAATAATCCTCAATATTTCCTTTTTTCTTCTTCATCTTTAACTTATTGGCACCTAGCAACTATAAGAGTAACAATAACTAACTATGAGTGAAAAGTAGGGAGATCAAGATTCTTATAAGGAGCCAGTTTTTTTATTTGAATTGGAGGTGTCAATTTCATGACGTATTTTCGTTCCACCTAGAGAGATTTTATCTACCAATAAAAAAATCATTCTCTATCCTTGAATATAAAATATCATATCGTGGTGTTCGTGCAATGTATCTCATAATTATTTTTTCAACTTTCCAATGCATTTCTTTAGGTGTTTCCATAAATTTGGAAATCAAGCTAACTGCATACATGATTTCTGGTCTAATGGTAGTGAGATACATGAGACTACCAAATAATCTCTTGAATTATGTGGGATCTAAATCTGCACCTTTGTCAGGCAGGGCGTAGACAATGTTCCAGCGGAGCAACTAGATCATACTCAATACCTATTCCTCCTAAGGGAGGAACAAAAATCCAAAGGGCTCAAGTGCACGCATGGGGAGATAGGACACCTAGGAATCAAAGAAGGCAAGGGACAACCCCAATTCTCACCCAAGCAAACGAGAAGGAACAAAGGTAGGAAATCAAACAGTGTAGCCCTATAGGAACTAGGAGATCTACTGATAAACTCAGGTAAGATAAAAAATCTCTTTCCCAAATCCCCCCCCACATGTTTAAATGAAGATTATAACATGGAATATTAGAGGCCTAAACAATCCACAAAAGAAAAGAATCCTTCAAAACAGACTGAGGAAGGAACAACCGAACCTTTGTTTCATCCAAGAGACAAAATTTACTGTAGAGAGAATGAAAAAAATCATCAAAAAACAATGGATCAAGTACAATACGTTGGTTGTCAAAGGACAACAGATGGCAGGCGATAATCTCACTTTGTGGATCCCACAAGTGATGAATCTACTAGTAGCCAAAGCCACCAGACACACACTTTCGGTTAACATGCAAATCATAGGTAACATAGAGGTGATTCTATGCACTAATGTGTATGGTCCCCATATGTTGGAAGAAAAGAGAAGAATGCTCCTAGACCTAGAAAACCTAAAATCCCGTTCCAACAACCTCCACTAGATCTTGGCCAGGGACTTCAACATCATCACGACACTTGTGGAAAAAAAAGGAGGCACCAGGAGATTGGATAGAGATGCAGACGAATTTTCATCTTTCATTGACACAATGGAGATGGTAGACATCAAAACCAATAATGGCCAGTTCACATAGAACAACAAATGGATAAAGCAACATCAGATAGTGACGAGGCTAGAAATATTCTTGGTGTTGAAGTCCATCATTCTACATGGTTTAACTTTAGACTGCAACATCCTTCTCTGGGGGAGTTTAGACCACTGGCCAGTCCAATTGGAAGCAAACTTCCAAACCACATCGAGGAATAAACCCTTCAGATTTGAGAAATTTTGGATTGAACATCCCACTTTCAAGGAGAAAATCAACCAATTGTGGCGGAAGAAACAACCAGAGAAAGGAACAAGGATCTTCAATCTTTATAAGAAACTCAGGTACATCAAACATAAACTCAAGGAGTGGAACAAGGAAATCTTTGGAAACATAAACCAAGAAAAATAAAATATTGAAGATAGAATGAGGAAACTCCAGGAAACATGCATAGACGAGGGCTATACAGAGGATAGGAAAAAGGAAGATATCCAAATGACCCAGGAATGGGAAGAAAGATGTCAGTAGGAAGAGGATCTATGGCACAAAAATTCCAGAATCAGATGGCTAAAGGAAGGAGAGTGGAATACAAAGTTTTTTCATAGAACAACCATTGCTAGAAGAAACCACAACAAAATCCTAAAAATTCGGGATCAGGATGGGATCGAGAGAGAGTCCCACAAGGGTATTGAAAACATACCGGTAAACCACTTCCAAGGGATATCCCAAAAACCCAACCAAGACCGAATGGAGGCCATACAAAGGATAACTCAACACATCCCTAGGCTAGTTACAGAGGAACAAAATATCAACCTAAACAAAACCATCGCTAAGGAGGAAATTGACCAAGTGGTCCAGGAGATGCCCAATGGAAAGGCCCCAGGTCCAAATGGTTTCATGGTGGAATTCTTCAAAGCCTGCTGGGAAGTGGTCAAACATGACGTTTATGGGGTGGTGGAAGATTCAAGATGCATGACCTTCATTCTGAAAGTGCTAAATTCCACAATGATTACTTTAATCGCCAAATAAAATGAAGCAAGGACCCCATACTGCTACCGATCCATAGCTTTATGCAATGTGGTCTACAAGATAATCTCCAAAGTCATAGCCAATAGACTGAAACCTCTCCTACCCACACTGATTTTATTGGAACAAGCAGGTTTTGTAGAAGGGCGACAAATTGTGGACAACATCATCCATGCCCATGAGCTGATACACACACTGAAACTCCAGAGGAGAGGGGGGATGATAATCCAAATTGAACTAGAAAAGGCTTATGACAAAATTAGCAGGCACTATATGGTCAAGTCTCTGGAAGCTTTTGGCTTTGCACAACACTGGATCAACTGGATTGTCAACCTAGTCTCAATGACAATTTACGTGCTTTTAATCAATGGAGCCCCAACCAAACCCTTCTGGCCTTCAAGAGGAATCAAACAAGGAGACCTGATATCACCTTTCTTGTTCATTCTGATGATGGAAGGACTCAGTAGAAGCATAAAAGTGCAACTACAACAAGAGAAATAACAGGCATCAAACCTTTCAAAAAATGCCCTACCTCCATGCACCAATAGTTTGTTAATGACACCTTACTCCATGGCACACCCACGGTCAAGGAAGAAAAAGCCTATAAAAGAACCTTAGAAGAGTTTGGGGAAGCCTCAGGCATGAAGATCAATCACTCCAAATCCATGATCTATTTCTTCAATACCAACCCAACAATTCAAAGAAACCTAGCAAATATTTTGGGGTTTGAACGTAAAACGCTCCCAACAAAATAATTGGGAATCCCCTTGATGGGTAGAGCATGCAAAATGGAAACATGGGAAGGAGTGATAAAAAAAATACAGGAGAGGGTGAAAAAATGGACTTACAGATCCCTCAACCTAGTGGGGAGACTTATCTTGACCAAAGCAGTTCTGCAATAAATTTTGACCTATATGATGTCGATGTTTCTCGCTCCCAAAGGAATACTCCAAAAAATAAGAGCCATCCAAAGGGAATTCCTATGGTGAGGAGCGAAAAGAAAGAAAAAATGGGCCCTTGTGGCCTGGGAGAAGGTTTGCAAACCCAAATGAAAAGGAGGCCTGGGGTTATAAGACCCACAGGTAACCAACGAAGCCTACGGGGAGAAACTCTAGTGGAGATGGGTCAAAGAAAAGTCAACACCATGGGAAACCCTCTGGAAGACCAAGTATGCCCTGGACATCAACGACCAGGATCGAATTCGCTTTATGGGCACAAGGGAGGGATCGGTCATCTGGAATCTAGCCTGGTGCAACAAAACCTAGAACTAGAAACACAACTTCTGGGAAGTGAGGAATGGTAAAATAGCCATATTCTGGGAGGACGTGTGGCAATAAGAACTTAGAATGAAAAATCCGGATAGGGAGGAACTCCAACAAGAGATGACCATGCAAGGAAAAATAAAAATCCATGACCACTGGAAACAAGAAAATGACCGTGACAGATGGAGGATCTGGGACAAAATCAATCCACAAAACAAAGATCGGATATAACAATAGCGAAAGAGGTGGAGGAGGAATTGGGGAAAAGGAAAATTGTAGTCTCAGAAGAAGAGGACCAACTAAGATGGGGGAGGAAAAATGGTGGGGAATTCAACTTAAAAGAAGTTCAGAATTACATCACGGACCAGGACCAAGAAGATTCGGTGCAACAGTGGGGGAAGATTTGGGACAACCCCTAGTGGCCAAAAATCAAAATATTCAAATGGCTAGTACTTCACAACCGAATTCTAACCTGGGAAAACCTAAGGAAAAGGGGTTTCATAGGCCCATCATGATGCCACCTCTGTCAAGCCAAGGAAGAAACAACGAATCACCTCCTCGATGAATGTAATTACAAAACAGAGATCTAGGATTGGGCGAAAATCATCTTTCACTAGTCCAATAGGACTCGAGGTAACATCAGTGAAACCATCAATAACTGGAATGAGAGTTACAACAAAATGAAATGGTGAACCTCTGCTAGAATCTCATGCCAGGGATGATCATATGAGAAATATGGAAAGAAAGGAACCGACGCATCTTTAGAAATGAAAGCCTTTCAGAAGGGAAACTCAAGGAAGAAATAATCTCACAAATACAAGAAACGGTGCAGAGTCGCAACTGCCAAATTGGAAAAGCGCAACTCACAGGCCAAGACTCCCTAATCCTGTGAATTTTTCACCTAAAATATGGGTGCAACAACACATGGGTAGGGTGTCCACCACAACTCCAATCAGGAGGGCGCAATTGGACACCACCTCCGGTCAGGTTCCTCAAGTTAAATTTTGACAGGGTGGAAAAAGGGAACCCAGGAATGACAGGGATGGGAGGGGTGATCAGAGATAGTGGTGGAAACATAATTCAGTTGTATGCTAGGAGTATGGGAAACTCAACCAACAATACAACGAAATTTGGAGCCCTTGAACCCGGTCTCGAAATTCCAAGTTGTGAAAGGATGACCAACACTATTGTGGAAGGTGACTCCACCCTGGTCATAAAAATGGTGAAGAGACTCCAAAATGGCACCAGAGTGGGAAAAGTACAGAGACACTAGCACTTGGCACACTCCCTACAAAAAATCCAGGAGCATCTACAAACAATTGACACAGTGGAGTTGCGCTGGGTACGTAGGTTAGCAAATGGCCTAGCGGACAAAATTGCCAATGAGGGGGTTAGAAAGGAAAGACGAGAACTAGATACTTCCTAGATCAACATCCCAGAAGGAAAATTCAGAATGGACTACCTCCAACTAGTGAAAAAATATCATGACAACAACTATTGAATGAAATCCTGAGATTCCTCAGTAGTTTGGAAACCATTACCAAACTACTAACTGAGGTCGAGAAGGACTAGAAGGCCAAGATGGAGTGGTTGGCTACTCAATTCCACCTCTACCTGCACTATGTCCATCACATGGACATCATGTCAGCCGACGGGACTGGAGTGCCAACACACATAAGAAAGACTCACATGGTCTCTCAAAAGGAGGAGAACAAGGGCCAAGTTGATGAAGGAAAGAAACATATCATTATCCTAGACTCGTGTCTGGTCAGTATATTGGCAAGTCAGTCGGGTCAGTCCTATGTCTGTTTATTCTTTGTTTTTGTTTTCATGTATGTTGTGATTATCTTGTCAAAAAATGGATATGGTAGGAATGGGATGGTTTCCCATGATGGCAGTCTCGTCATACCCCTTGATTTTTTCAGAAAGCGCAACTCAAGAACCTCTGGCCTGGTTTTCTTTTTGACAAACCAAGGAGTTCCCCTTTTTTGTACCATAACCCTCTTTTAGTAATGCACACTCTTAAACTCACTTACAAAAAGAAAAACCTACACCTTTGTCTTCCTTCCTGAGTTTAGTTCCTGTTGCTATGGGTGTGGGTGTTTCCTTGCAATTTTTCTGTAACACCCTGTTTCCCCCAGATTGTAAATATAACTGAACTGGCCAAGGACTATGGCAAAAACTCATAAGTATGAATAATTGATGTAAACGGACCTGCAGGAATGGGTCAAGGAATGTAAATGACAGTTGAATTTATTGCAGAACTGCTGAGAGGGGATGTGCGGAAAAGAGACCACGATGGTGATGGAGGGCACCTTGAAAAAGGGGCGTTAACTTCCACTGAGAATTGAATACCGTATTTGGACTCCACCGGCCCGGAGAACCAAAAGCGGCTCGCTGGCCCCGAAAATTAATGGCTCGCAGACTGGTAGGCGGATGTCTTGATGAGGGATGGGGTGGTGAACCGCCCATCCGTAGGGACGTCAGGCCTGATCAGTGCGGGGGAAATCGTGCCACACGCAACCTCGCGAGAGGATAAGGCATATGGCTGGAACGATTGACGGGGGACAAATGCGAGGGGAAACTCTGGAATTTTCTACGCAGAGTGAGTGATCGCAGGGGAGGATTGAAACCTTCGCTCCTGGACAATGGAGGACAGGAAGGCGCAAGTCTCAGGACATCGTGGTCTCAGCTCGGGGGTGGCTAGTGGTAAATCCAGTAGGAGTCGCTACACCTACGGTTGGGTGGAAACGAGCACCCCTCTTAGCATTCACTTCCATTGCTATAATTACTTCTGATAAGTATTTTGCTTATGTTTCATCTCGAAATTATATGCTGTCACATATGTTCATAGACTTGTGGAATCGTAACTCTTTCCTGTGTAAGAATGTCTAAGTAGAAATTGATAATGAGGAGTAGATATTGGCTCGTAGAATGTGAAATTATAAATGACTCCCGTATAAGAAGGTTCTTGTAGAGTGTGATATGAATGAATTGATATATATGTTTAGCACCGGGAAACCGTACTCGACTCACTTGATAAATGTATCTAACCTTGTCTAGCCGTTCTCGGGAAGCTATCTTCCTTTATCCGCTTCCGGAAATGCCTCGGTAGGAATCTCTTCACAGAGACTTCCTACTTGGAAAGGTTCACTAGGAACCCAGAACAAGAATTCGAACGCACAGGCCTATTAACCCTGCACGAGGAAGAACAATTCTCTTAAGGTTCCAGGATAGTAGTGTTGTGAGGAGTGACCAGTCGACGGATGAGATCTCGTCGGAGGAACCATGGTGATTCACGACCTTTAGATTTACGAAAGTAACGCAAGCGTTACATGCCTTGCCTCGCTCCTCGCGAGCAATGAGAAATTGGGATCGTAAATCCCAAGACCCAACAAGAATGAATCTGGACCGTCAGATCTCGGTTCACATTCCCCGTCAGCCGTTGGATCGGGAGGTGTTGCATGGAGTATAGCCTTTGAAGGGGGAGCATGCAAGGGAAAGCGATCTGAACTGTCAGATCTTATATCATAGTCCCGATAACCGTCCGATCTCGGGAATTTGCACCGGAGTTAAACCCTAGCGTGCAGGAAAGAAATCCTAGCCATTGATTTCAGCCAAAACACGTGGCAGAGGATTCCAAAGAGTCGGAGATCGGGAATCGGGGTTCCCAGAGACAAGAGATTTGTGTACAAGGAAATCACGATACGCGATTCTCCGATACAATTAGGACCGTCCATCATTTGAGGGATGCGTGTCAGCGGATCCAACATAGTCGGGGTTCGGCATATCAGGGTTTTCGAATGCAAGAAACTCTTGCCATACGGAGTCGCGAACCACAAAACCCTGATGAGTGGGAGCCAGCTGTCAAGTCCATACGCGGAGGAGGACGGAGCTATAGGGAGGACGCGTGTCAAGCACCCGGAAAGAGTCGGGAACACCGTAGGAAAATCCCGGCACAATCATAGCCGTCCGTCTGCGGGGACAGGTGGAAAAAGAGCGGGCGCCGTCGACGTTTTGATCATCGGAGTTTCGATGGTAAGGAAATTGTGCAACAGGAAATCGCGATCCGCGATTTCCTGATAGGATCTCAAGAGGAAGAGAATCGACGACTTGTAACCCCGATGAAGTTTCGCGAAATCCTGAGGACCGTCTAATCGTGGAGGAGTTGCGTGGGAGATAACCCGCGAGTACAAGTGTGGAGAACCAAATTCCATCGGACTTCGGGGTTTCGGCGTTCGGGGATTAATGAGGTGAGAGTTCTACACCTCATGAAATCGCGAGTCGCGATTCCCCGAATCGATCTGAACCGTCGATCAGGATAGGGACACGTGGCGAAGGATCCTGAGGAGTCGGGATTTGGGGTTTGACAGGGTCTGTGACCTTGTGCACCAGGAACCGCGGTTTCTCGAATCGCGATTTCCCGATAGCCGAGTGGAGGACAGGTGGCATCGGACTTCAGGATTTTGGCGTTCGGAGCATCGGGGTTCTCGACGTCAAAGAGTCATGCATCGCGGATTCACGATCCGCGAAATCCCGAAGTGACGTGGCGTGTGGGACCGCGATCGCGGGTGGAGTACAGGTGGAAGCATATCGGAGTTCGGCGTTCAGGGATTCACCGTGTAAGTGAACCACGACATTTCATGCGCCGAATTCCCGATAGGGTAATATTCGATAGAGGGAAGTATTGACCTGTTGACCATCGAGGATCGGGGTTTTGTTGTGTATGTAAATTGTGTTCGCGTGAATCGTGAACTCTCGAGTTGCGATATCCCGATATAGAACTGGGGATTGGCATTTCGCTAATGCGAAGTTTAGGGAGATCTCCCATGTATGGGAGATTAATCCCAAAATTTTTAAAATTATGGTAGCGGGTGTGTTACAAAGTGGTATCAAAGCATGGTTACAACACTCGGCCTGATTGGGCTCATGCACGAGTCGCTTATAAACCTTGTTCGAAACACTCCTATGAGGAGTAATCCCCTGACTTAATTATCTTATCCAGGATTAAAAACTTGGAATATGAATACCCGACTGTGTATGCATGTGAGAGAATTATGAAATTATGCATACATTATGAAATATATTTAATGCGTGACTAATATCCAGCATTTGTCTTCACATTCAAGCGAACGATCAACTGTGGGAGTCTACAAACGCAGAGTATGGTGACTCACCAAGAGGTGGGAGAAGGCTCCCACAACAGAGATGAAGAGTCTGACGAAAGAAGAGCAGTAGGAACCCCTACGGACTTAGATGAGACTGTGAGGAGTCTCATGGTCGAATTGCAAAGCTGCAAGGCCGATAATGAAAGGATGATGAAAGAACAAGAAAAGCAAACTGAAATTAATGCAGTTCTACTGCAGAGCCTATCTGAATTACAACG
>JASDQU010736276.1:130500-140610 GCA_032191745.1 Picea mariana | reverse complement strand
ACCCAAGGATTGTAGTCCGTAATAAAAAGAAAATTGTACATACATCTTGTGTTCTTTGTGTCCATTGTAATGATGAATTGTTGATGATATATTGCTGATATATGTTGTTGATATGTGCCTACATCTAATTGGTTATAAATGACAGCAATGGGTAATGAATAAATGTTTAATGCTAATTGATGAGCTTTTGTGCAAGAGGGAAGTTTTGGGAAAAAGATCACCACACTCATTCACCCCCCCTCTAAGTGTGGTAGGTGTGTCCAACAATATTTAATTTTATAAGCAGTTGCACCGATACAAATACATGTAGATAATAGTAGTAGTAATGTTTTGAAAAGAGGAATGTTACAATATGTTCTCTCTTTTAAAGAATTTATCAAAAATAAATTTTAGTTAAAATTTCACAACCTTTTTCAAAAGTGTGAACAAATTATGTCAATTTTCAAAAAAAAAAAAATGTATAGTGTTTAGTTTTAAAGTATAAGTGTAAAAATAAATTGAATATATTTTATAATGGTTTTAAGAAAAGTTGTTAATTGTTTAATATAAAGATCAAGAAGAAGATATTCTCTTCTAATTGACTTATAAATCTTAAATGAAACAATTTAAAGTCTAACCATGTATAATAAGATTATAGTGTTTAATCTTAAAGTATATGTGTAAACAATTAACATATAAATTTTGAATGAAACAATTTAAAATTTAACAATGTATAATAAGATTAAACATTTTCAATATGGAACTTTAAATATTATATGATCAATTTGAAAAACCAGTATGCAATCACATCTAATAAATATCAACCATAATGTGTTTCTAAAAATATATCTTAATTTAAATGTTACAAACTTGGAATTTTGACTAGAGATTTATGTCATTTTCTACAATGTATTGAAGATATTTTAATTTGTATTCATTAGGAATGAGAGGAAAGATGGTTAAACTTGGAATTTTGATTAGAGATTTATGTCATTTTCTACAATGCATTGAAGACATTTTAATTTGTATTCATTAGGAATGAGAGGAAAGATGGTTAAACTTGGAATTTTGACTAGAGAATTATGTCATTCTCTACAATGCATTGAAGATATTTTAATTTGTATTCATTAGGAATGAGAGGAAATATGGTTAAAGGGGAGATTAATGAAGTTTAGATATCCAATTTCGAAAATACTGATATTTTTATTAATACTTATAATTGTTGAAAATCATGAAATGTTCTCTTGATATATTTTCTTATGTTATCACGTGACATAAGTAGAATTGAGTTTTTCTTCTTTTTTTCCTAGAAAAAAATCACAATTTTTTATTCCAATATAAAATTAAAAATACATTTTCCAGGTGCTCAAAGCATAATGAAAAATAAAGCAAGTATAAATACATACTACACTTGCAAGAGTATAGGTGCTCAAAACACAATGAAAAATAAAGTAAGTATGGATGTACATACTACATTTGCAATATTAAAATTATATAATTAATGCACATGTCATTCCTTTAATTTTAAAAAATAATCCTTAATATTTCCTTTTTTCTTCTTCATCTTTTTAACTTATTGGCACCTAGCAACTATAAGAGTAACAATAACTAACTATGAGTCAAAAGTAGGGAGATCAAGATTCTTATAAGGAGCCAGTTTTTTATTTGAATTGAAGGTGTCAATTTCATGATGTATTTTCATTCCACCTAGAGAGATTTTATCTACCAATAAAAAAATCATTCTCTATCCTTGAATATAGAATATCATATCGTGGTGTTCGTGCAATGTACCTCATAATTATTTTTCCAACTTTCCAATGCATTTCTTTAGGTGTTTCCATAAATTTGGAAATCAAGCTAACTACATACATGATATCTGGTCTAATGGTAGTGAGATATATGAGACTACCAAATAATCTCTTGAATTATGTGGGATCTAAATCTGCACCTTTGTCAGGCAGGGCGTAGACAATGTACCAACGAAGCAACTAGATCATATTCAATACTTATTCCTCCTAAGGGAGGAATAAAAATCCATAGGGCTCAAGTGCATGCACGGGGAGATAGGACACCTAGGAATCAAAGCAGGCAAGGGACAACCCCAACTCTCACCCAAGCAGGCGAGAAGGAAGAAAGGAAGGAAATCAAACAGTGTAGCCCTATAGGAACTAGGAGCTTTGCTGATAAACTCAGGTAAGATAAAAAATCTCTTTCCCAACTCCCCCCCACATGTTTAAATGAAGATTATAACATGGAATATTAGAGGCCTAAACAACCCACAAAAGCAAAGAATCCTTAAAAACAGGCCAAAGAAGGAACAATCAGACCTTTGTTTCATCCAAGAGACAAAATTTACTGTAGAGAGAATGAAAACAATCATCAAAAAACAATGGAGCAAGTACAATACGTTCGTTGTCGAAGGACAACAGACGACAGGCGGTTTTCTCACTTTGTGGAACCCACAAGTGATGAATCTACTAGTAGCCAAAGCCACCAGACACACACTTTCAGTTAACATGCAAATCATAGGTAACACGAAGGTGATTCTATGCACTAATGTGTATGTTCCCCATATGTTGGAAGAAAACAGAAGAATTCTCCTAGACCTAGAAAACCTAAAATCCTGTTCCAACAACCTCCACTAGATCCTAGCTGGGGAATTCAACATCATCATGACACTTGCGGAAAAAAAAGGAGGCACCAGAAGATTGGATAGAGATGCAGAAGACTTTTCATCTTTCATTGACACAATGGAGATGGTGGACATCAAAACCAGTAATGGCCAGTTCACATGGAACAACAAATAGATAAAGCAACATCAGATAGTGACGAGGCTAGATAGATTCTTGGTGTTGAAGTCCATCATTCTACATGGTTTCACTTTAGACTGCAACATCCTTCCCTGGGGGGGTTCAGACCACTGGCCAATCCAATTGGAAGCAAACTTCCAAACCACACCGAGAAATAAACCCTTCAGATTCAAGAAATTTTGGATTGAACATCCCACTTTCAAGGAGAACATCAACCAATGGTGGCGGGAGAAAAAACCAGAGCAAGGGACAAGGATGTTCAATCTTTATAAGAAACTAAGGTACATCAAACATAAACTCAAAGAGTGGAACAAGGAAATCTTTGGAAACATAAACCAAGAAAAATAAAATATTGAAGACAGAATGAGGAAACTCCAGGAAACATGCATAGACAAGGGCTATACAGAGGATAGGAAAAATGAAGAGATCCAAATGACCTAGGAATGGGAAGCAATATGTTAGCAGGAAGAGAATCTATGGCGCAAAAAGTCCAGAATCGGATGGATAAAGGAAGGAGAGTGGAATACAAAGTTTTTTCATAGAACAACCATTGCTAGAAGAAACCACAACAAAATCCTGAAAATTTGGGATCAGGATGGGATTGAGAGAGAGTCCCACAAGGATATTGAAAACATACTGGTAAACCACTTCCAAGGGATATCCCAGGAACCCAACCAAGACTGAATGGAGGCCATACAAAGGATAACTCAGCACATTCCTAGGCTAGTTACAGAGGAACAAAATATCAACCTAAACAAAACCATCGCTAAGGAGGAAATTGACCAAGTGGTCCAAGAGATGCCCAATGGAAAGGCCCCAGGTCCAGATGGTTTCACGGTGGAATTCTTCAAAGCCTGTTGGGAAGTGGTCAAACATGACATTTATGGGGTGGTGGAAGATTCAAGATGCTCGACCTCCATTCTGAAAGCACTAAATTCCACAATGATTACTTTAATCGCCAAATAAAATGAAGCAAGGACCCCATACTGCTACCGATCCATAGCTTTATGTAATGTGGTCTACAAGATAATATCCAAAGTCATAGCCAATAGACTAAAACCTCTCCTACCCACATTGATTTCATAGGAACAAGCAGGTTTCGTAGAAGGGCGAAAAATTGTGGACAACATCATGCATGCCCATGAGCTGATACACACACTGAAACTCCAGAGGAGAGGGGGGATGATAATCCAACTTGAACTAGAAAAGGCTTATGAAAAAATTAGCAGGCACTATATGGTCAAGACTCTAGAAGCTTTTGGCTTTGTGCAACATTGGATCAACTGGATTGTCAGCCTAGTCTCAACGACAAGTTACTCGCTTTTAATCAATGGAGCCCCAACCAAACCCTTGTGGCCTTCAAGAGGAATTAGACAAGGAGACCTGCTATCACCTTTCTTGTTCATTCTGATGATGGAAGAACTCAGTAGAAGCATAAAAAGTGCAACTACAACAGGAGAAATAACAGGCATCAAACCTTTCAAAAACTGCCCTACCTCCATGCACCAACAGTTCGTTGATGACACCTTACTCCATGGCACACCCACGGTCAAGGAAGAAAAAGCCTATAAAAGAACCTTAGAAGAGTTTGTGGAAGCCTTGGGCGCGAAGATCAATCACTCCAAATCCATGATCTATTTCTTCAATACCAACCCAACAATTCAAGGAAACCTAGCAAATATTTTGGGGTTTGAACGCAAAACGCTCCCAACGAAATACTTGGGAATCCCCTTGATGGATAGAGCATGAAAAATGGAAACATGGGAAGGAGTGATAAAAAAAATACACGAGAGGGTGAAAAATTGGACTTACAGATCCCTCAACCTAGCAAGGAGACTTATCCTGACCAAAGTGGTTCTGCAATAAATTTCGACCTATATGATGTTAGTGTTTCCCGCTCCCATAGGAATACTCTAAAAAATAAGAGCCATCCAAAGGGAATTCCTATGGTGAGGAGTGGAAAGCAAGAAAAAATGGGCCCTTGTGGCCTGGGAGAAGGTTTGCAAACCCAAATTCAAAGGAGGCCTGGGGTTATAAGACCCACAGGTAACCAATGAAGCCTACGGGGAGAAACTCTAGTGGAGATGGGTCAATGAAAAGTCAACACCATGGAAAACCCTCTGGAAGACCAAGTATGCCCTGGACATCAACAACAATGATCAAATTCGCTTTATGGGCACAAGGGAGGGATCGACCATCTGGAATCTAGCCTGGCGCAACAAAACCTAGAACCAGAAACATAGCTTCTGGGAAGTGAGGAATGGTAAAATAGCTAGATTTTGGGAGGACGTGTGGCAACAAGAACCCAGAATGAAAAATCCGGATAGGGAGGAACTCCAACAAGAGATGACCGCGCAAGGAAAAATAAAAATCTATGACTACTAGAAACAAGAAAATGACCGCGACAGATGGAGGATCTGGGACAAAATCAATCCACAAAACAAAGATCGGATCGCAACAATAGTGAAAGAGGTGGAGGAGGAATTGAGGAAAAGGAAAATTGTAGTCTCAGAAGAAGAGGACCAACTAAGATGGGGCAGGAAAAATGGTGGGGAATTCAACTTAAAAGAAGCTCAGAATTACATCAGTACAGACCAGGACCAAGAAGATCTAGCACAACAGTGGGGAAAGATTTGGGACAACCCCTAGTGGCCAAAAATCAAAATATTCAAATGGCTAGTACTTCACAACCGAATTCTAACCTGGGAAAACCTAAAGAAAAGGGGTTTCATAGGCCCATCACAATGCCACCTCTGTCAAGCCAAGGAAGAAACAACGAATCACCTCCTCGATGAATGTAATTACACAATAAAGATCTGGGATTGGGCGAAAATCATCTTTCACCAGTCCAATAGGACCCGAGGTAACATCAGTGAAACCATCAATAACTGGAACGAGTGTTATAGCAAAAATGAAATGGTGAACCTCTGCTGGAATCTCATTCTAGGGATGATCATATGAGAAATATGGAAAGAAAGGAACCGACGCATCTTCAGAAATGAAAGCCTTCCAGAAGGGAAACTCAAGGAAGAAATAATCACACAAATACGAGAAATGGTGCATAGTCGCAACTGCCAAACTGGAAAAGCGCAACTCACAGGCCAAGACTCCTTAATCTTGGGAATTTTTCACCTAAAATATGGGTGCAACAACACACAGGTAGGGCGGCCACCGCAACTCCAATAAGGAGAGCGCAACTGGACACCACCTTCGGTCGGGTTCCTCAAGTTAAATTTTGATGGGGAGGAAAAAGGAAACCCAGGAATGACAGGGATGGGAGGGGTGATCAAATATAGTGGTGGAAACATAATTTAGTTGTATGCTGGGAGTATGGGAAACTCAACCAACAATGCAACGGAATTTGGAGCCCTTGAACTCGATCTCGAAATTCCAAGCTGTGAAAGGATGACCAACACTATTGTGGAAGGTGACTCCACCCTGGTCATAAAAAAGGTGAAGAGACTCCAAAATGGCACCAGAGTGGGAAAAGTACAGAGACACTGGCACTTGGAACACTCCCTACAAAAAATCCAGGAGCATCTACAAACGATTGACACAGTGGAGTTGCGCTGGGTACGCAGGTTAGCAAATGGCCTAGTGGATAGAATTGCCAACGAGGGGGTTAGAAAGGAAGGACAGGAACTAGATACTTCCTAGATCAACATCCTGGAAGGACAATTTAGAATGGACTACCTCCAACTAGTGACAAAATATCATGACAACAATTGTTGAATGAAATCCTGAGATGCCTCAGTAGTTTGGAAACCATTACCAAACTACTAACTGAGGTCAAGAAGGACTAGAAGGCCAAGATGGAGTGGTTGGCCACTCAATTCCACCTCTACCTATGCTACGTCCATCACATGGACATCACGTTAGTTGACGGGATCGGAGCGCAAACACACATAAGAAATACTCACACGGTCTCCCAAAAGGAGGAGAACAAGGGCCAAGTTGATGAAGGAAAGAAACATATCATTATCCTAGACTCGTGTCTGGTCAGTCTATTGGCAAGTCAGTCGGGTTAGTCCTGTGTCTGTTTATTCTCTATTTTTCTTTTCATGTATGATGTGATTATCTTGTCAAAAAATGGATATGGTAGGACTGGGATGGTTTCCCATGGTGGTAGTCCAGTCATACCCCTTGCTTTTTTTAGAAAGCGCAACTCAGGATCCTCTAGCCTGGTTTTCTTTTTGGTAGACCAGGAAGTTCCCCTTTTTTGTACCATAACCCTCTTTTAGTAACGCAAGCTCTTAAACTCACTTACAAAAAAAAAAAATCTGCACCTTTGTCTTCCTTCTTGAGTTTAGTTCCTGTTGCTATGGGTGTGGGTGTTTCCTTGCAATTTTTCATTCTAAATATTTTTAATAGATCAAAGACATATTTTGTTCGACATATGAAAATTTCATGCTCGGATTGATTTAGCTATATTCCAAGAAAAAAATTCATCAAGCCCAAATCAATCATCTCAAACTCCTTTTTCATAGCATACTTAAACTAATTCACCAATGAATCTCTTGTATAAATCATATCATCGGCATACAAGAAAAAAATTAAAATTTGGCCATGTTGATTTACCTTTGTGTAAAGTGTAGGTCCGTTGTTACTTTTGGTGAAACCATCTCTGATCAAATATGAATCTATCATGTTGTACCAAGCTCTTGGACCTTGTTTGAGCCCATAAAGAGATTTATTCAGATTGTATATTTTCTCTTCATGTCCTTTAATATCATATCCTGGTGGTTGTTGCACATAAAATTCTTCTTCCATAATTCCATTTAGAAATGAAAATTTCACATCCATTTGGTACACCTTTGTATCATATCTAATTTGGAAACAGGTGCAAATGTTTCACCAAAGTCAATTTTGGGTTGCTGTCAAAACCCCTTTGCTACTAGTCTTGCCTTGTATCTATCCATTTCACCCTTTTCATTCAGTTTGGTTTTATATACCCATTTTACTCAAATATATTCTTTTTATTTGGGTAAGCCTACTAGATCCCATGTTTCATTTCTCTCAGTGGAATCTACTCCAGCATCCATTTCCTTAACCCATTGTTCATGTTTGATTGATTTATCAAAAAATGTGGGTTGATAAGTGAACAATGCATAATTTGAATGAGCACCTAACTCTTCATAAATATCTTGCACACTTCTTATCTTTCTAGGAATTGACTAAGAATTATTATTAGATTAAGGACTCGGAATAGACATGCCTAATGAGTTTGATGATTCTCCTTGAGCTGAATTTCTTGGAGTCCTTGATGGATTATTTATGTTTGGTGACTATACTTGTGAACCTTTTTGATCACTTTGTTCTTCTTTTGCTACATCTTCATTGTGTGGAATTGGTGTGCCAATGGTTATGGATTTATCTGTTGTTATCTCCCATGCCTCTTCTTCTTTAAACTCTACATCTTTATTGATGATGACTTTCTTTGTCACTGGATTGTATAATCTGCAAGCCTTGGACTATTCATTGTATCTAATGAAAATACATTTCTTGCTCCTATCATCCAATTTCTTCCTCCGTTGTTTAGGTACATGGGCAAATTCTATGCATCCCAAAAATATAAAGTGTGCTACATAAGAACACATACCTGACCATGCTTCTTGTGACACTTTATTCATCACATGGTTTGTGGGTGGCCTATTCAAAATATATACAAAACAAGCTTATACGTCTCCCCAAAAATCATGTGACAAGTTTTTCCCTTTCTACATGCTCCTTTCCATATTCATGATAGTTATGTTTTTCCTCTCAGCTACACCATTCTGCTACACTATATATAGAGTCGTGAATTATCATTTGATGCCATGTTCCTTAAAACAATCATTAAACTCATTCAAATCATATTTACCTCCTCTATCTGATCTCAACACTTTAATCTGGTAGCCACTCTATTTCTAGACTAGTGATTTCAATTCTTTGAACCTATCAAATGCTTCTGATTTCCTCCTAAGGAAGTACACCCAAGTCTTTCTTCTATAGTGATCTATGAAAGTAAAAAAATAATAAATTCCTCCAAGCAAATGAGTTTGAATTGGTCCACATAAGTTAGTATGAATCAACTTTAGGGGATACTTAGCTCTATATGATACACCTTTAGGGAATTTTTCCATGCATTTATTTGCAATAATGAAACACTCACATGTACCAACTAGTTCATGGATGGAAGGAAAGTGTCTTACCATCCCTTTCTGATGCAACAACTTCAAACCAGATAAATGAAGATGACCTTATATGGAATGCCAAAGACAAAAGATATACTTTACTTCGATGACAATTCGTTGTTCAGAATTTGATATATTGTTTGTGTTTACTTGCAAGTCGATCGAATGAATTGAACCACGAGAATACTTAATCTCTCTAATAGATATCATTGCAACTGTGGAACGACCCTTTCTTGTAGACAATATGGTGTGACCACTTTATTCCAAATTGATAACCTTGTCTTTATCGCTCCAGAACAACGATAACTCTTCTCAATGATTCTTCTTTTTGTTTCAACATTTTCTCTTTGCAAAATACTGAATATTTCTTCCTTAGAGTTATAAATCACTCTCATACCAATTTTTTGTTTAGAGGAAAATGAAAGAACTTGAATCTGGATGTTGTTATAGCCACAACAAAAATTCAAAACTACACAAATGAGTTACTGAACAAAATATTCACTACACCACCATCAACTTGTCTTCTATATTAAGATAGAAATATTAGTTATAATGGTATAATTGACCAACTAAACTGTAACTGAAGAGGTTAGAAACAAAAACTAGTAAGAGGGTGTAATGATGTTACTCTAGCAATTTTGTAGTCTAGGCCTATTTTGATCAAATGTTTTGTTTCTATACTTTAACCTGCGTACTTAAGAGAGTAATATGTTTTTGATTGTCTTTGTGTTCTACATTATAAATGCTTAAATCCTTGCTTGTATTCTATAGAAGAGGTTGTAGCTTTTCATTGCACGCAGGAAAATGATTTTTAAAAGCCAATGGAAATCATGTCATCCTTATTCTACCAAAGAATGAGATATTTCTCTATATGGATTTGATCGTTATATATTTGTTATTGCAATATTTGAAGGAATCCTTTGTTTTCAAAACATTCAGACCATTGAAAAAGTCCATATGACACCTTTTTGGTTTAACCCTTTTGTTTTGGATAATATTAGTAGTATTGTTTTGAAAAGAGGAATGTTACAATATGTTATCTCTTTTAAAGAATTTATGAAAGATAATTTTTAGTTAAAATTTCAGAATATTTTCCCCCGAATGGGTTGTCATCAAGCCACAAATTACAATAAGCACATGGCCCGCGA